>OX463843.1:50181582-50446824 GCA_949825065.1 Odontocerum albicorne
TATATTATATATATATATATATATATATATATATATATATATATATATATATATATATATATATATATATATATATATATATATATATATAACGTACACCTTAAATAACATAATTACATTATTTGGAGTAGACATATCTGCATAATTAAAAAGGATAATTAATTAACTGCATTGACAAGTGCATGCGCGTAATGAGATTTGGCCACATTACACGCCATATTGTAACTTACGAAGACCGCCGAAATCGACCGAAAATTGCTTCGCGATCGACCTGTTGGCATTCCTGCTATAAATGATTAGTTTTCAATGTATTATTTTATGTCAGCAAAATAACTGATGAAATAATAATAATCCTTTGCAAATGTATATTAAAGTCTCGTTCTTAAAACACAGTTCACTGACTCGCTCCATTACTCAATACGAATGACGGAAGATTCCTTGATCACTACCTTAACCATTCGGTATCTGAGCCAAGAAAACTCTATCGTCTTGGAATGTTGATGCACACTCAAGACACAGTAGGTAGAATAAATAAATTAGAAAATGCACGTAAATCTGCATACAAAAAGTAGGTGTTTTCAACAACATCTCTCATTGTACTAAATACCCACAACACGGATGGTTTTAGTGTCATGGTAATCCAGAAATACATTCCTTTAATTAAAAAAAAACCGGAGTTACAAGTTAAATTAAAGCCACAACTCCAGGGCCGGGAGATGGTGTCTTAGAATATTGAGCACAAAAGTCGTCGCATCGCGTAGTAAAATTTACACATCGAATAATGAAAAATCATTTCTACCGTATTAGCCCGACTATAAGGCGAGTTTTTCATTTAAAAAGGCGACACGTAAATAAAGGGGGTCGCCTTATATTCGATTCACAAGTCATCAAATTTCCAATGAAACCATCATCAATAGATTTAAAAAATGTTGCGTATGCAATAAAATGGACGGTGCTGAAGATGATATTTTGTGGGAAAATATGATTGAGGATTCCGAAGACGATAATATCACTGATTCTATAGTCATATGCTATAGTCATATATTATAATGGCGAGGGAAATATTTTTTTCTCCAAATCGCAAATTAAAAAAAAAGAAGGTCGCCTTATAATCAGGGTCGGCCCTATAGTCGGGCCAATACGGTAATTAATGACATTTTACACTTATGCATAATTTTTTTTTTCTAATACATGTTTTTTTATGTCTTAGTGAATTATTTATTTATATATAGGTAAAATAAAAAGACAAATTAAAAAAAACAATTAATGATTCACACATCTTTCAAAAATATGATGTTTAAAACTATTGTAGGAACTACGGTCGTCGCTGAATATTGTCAACACACACGGTCAACGACCGACGAAACGACCTTTGGATATGTCCAAAGGTCGCATACCAAAACATTGAAATTGTTTACCCACAAATACTATTTACGATACATTCCACAGTAGAAAGAGAACGCATCGCGCTGTCTCGCCGTTTTCGTCAACAAATTGTCTACCCACAATATTATTTGCGATGTCTGCAATATTTCAATCGACCATTTCTGCACGCACAGAAGCGAGATAAAAATAAATTGCGGGCGCACTCCCGCGCCCATTCTGAAATGTATAAATACCCACTTACCGATAAATAAAGCATCATTAATTATTATTTATTATTCATTGATTCATTCACTCTCTCTTTCCGCATTGCTAATTGACGTATTTTATTTAAATACCAAACAATCAAAATCATCATCGCGTCCTTCAAGGACATTCTGCTAAACTATTAATACCTAGAAATAGTGAAACATGGAATATAATAAAAATTATCTTCCTATCGCGACACATATCCTTAACCTCATCGACATCTATACAACTCACGATTTATCTAACTGTCTACGTCTTCGTTTTTCAAAACACCATTCACTTGATACACACTTACTTTCCTTGATATTCCTCTCTCACGCCTTCCACTTACATTTGCACCGTATATTTGTTTTGTTAGTATTTCTTGGAGGCAAGATCACATGTGAAAACCGTACAAGATCACATGTGAAAACCGTACAAAAACAGAGGTTGACAGTCGCATCGACCGAGCAAAACAAGACTTTAATAAGAAATCAAAGATTTTTGAATCCAACAACATAGACCTAAAGCTCCGCAAGCAATTGGTCAAAACATATGTGTGGAGTACTCGTATTTTGAGGTATGATTGCGAGACATGGTGCATAGGCGAAAGGGATCGAAAACGATTGAAGGCCTTCGAGATGTGGATCTATAGACGAATCCTAAGGATTTCCTGCAGAGACCACATTACAAATGACGAGGTTCTCAGCAGGATCGAAGAAACCAGGCACCTGTCAAACACCATATCGGAAAGGCGTGCAGAATGGATGGGTCATATGTTGCGACATGAAAATCTCCTGCACAATATACTGGAGGGAATGATTGAAGCAGAGGACCCCCTCGCCGAGAGTATCTGGAGCAAATATGCCACGATATGTACTGCACCTCCTATACAGAGCTCAAGAGGATCGCTGAAGACCGAGCGGAGTGGAGGAGGAGATGCAGAGCTTTGCTGCTAACCAATCCCCAGAATTGAAACTGAAGAAGTATTTCTTCATTCATTCGTCACCCAAACTATATCAGCGTGCTCTTTTTCATCTTACTCAACACAACAGCCTTAAGTACACATTCATCTCTTATCCCTCTATTCCGTGTTATGTCATACATTGTTCTTTCATATATACTCCTGATTGCACACATTTCTAAAATATTTATTCGGCTCCTATCAGTCTTTTTCTACGTCCACGTTTCACTCCCATAAACCAAAAATGGCATTACCATACTATTGAGGATTTTGATAATGTTTGGTTAGAGCAAGGGTCTCCAAAGTTTTTAGCCTAAGGGCCACACTGACTCCTCCACTAAGTCTCAAGGGCTAAGACCTAGCTAGCTCATCATACCAACATATTGAAATTTTGAATTGCGCGCAAATTTTCGTATTGGGACTAGCCGGCGAGTGAGATATCTATGGCGCAGTGTGCGGGGGTGGACTCCGCTCCATTCTCAATTTCGGTTAGTACTTACGGTTGGTGTAGCGATATTTTTAAAGAAAAATATTTAAAGTAATCATTGCTGGAATTTTATAAGAATCTTCCACTCACACAGTTTGATCAGTTGCATAAATTTGCTCGTGGTTTTTTTTCCGCTTTCGGCAATAAAAAAGTATTCTCCAAAATGAAATATACAAAAAATATTTATGGATTGGTGGTGCTCGCGGGCCGGTGTTGGCCCGCATGCCGTTGTTTGTTGACCCCTGAGTTAGAGCATATGTATCTTAGTGTCCCATTAACTGTTTCTTATCACTAAACGCCGTTCGATATTGCTCTTAACTCTTCCGACATCTGAGAAAATACTATTCCAATAGCGCAAATCCTCAACTTGCCTCAACAAATAGAAAAAAAACTATCAATCGATTTCATTAATATATAATTGGAAGTATCCTATCCTCACATATGGCATCGAAGCGAGGACGGACACTGTCAGGACAAAAAGTATGCTAAGGACAACGTAAATGAGAACTCTGCGCGCTATTGCTGGGAAGACTACGTGCTTGTGTAAGGAACACCACAATCCGAGAGGTCTGAGAGGTCCAAGATGTGGTCAGATGGAGAAGAAAGCGTCGACGATACTGGTACCAACATGTACAGAGAATAAATTCCACAAGAATTCCATACATAGCTCTGCATGGGGTGCCGGATGGACGGCGTCCGCCAGGGAGACCCCCGAAACGATGGAGAGATAGCTGGAGCTCAGCATCACAGGAGAATCCTGCAGTAACAGACTCTTGAGAGTCTACAGAAAGTTTAAGAAGAAGAAGAAGATATTTGGAAGGTTACGCATTATTTATTTTATTCTTTAAAATTAATACATTTATTTATAAGGATAATATCGTTGTATAAATCGCAATCTGTTTCAGTTCAGCTGTAACGACTTCAAAGTGGAGCATTTAAAGAAGAAGAAGAAGAAAAAACATAAATAATATGTGTATTGTTGTTGCATGTTTCTTTCTTATTAAAACATTCCCATTAGCATTTTTTTCTGAGGCATGTTGAGTTACAATTCTTTTCAATTACACCCCTTTAATTTTAATCCTTTTGTATGGCACAATACCTTTTATTTCTCATATAACATCGTTATATTTCTTTGATCGTAATACTTAAAATCTCACCTGCCTTTCTGTGAAATTTATTTTTAAAAATGTTTGACTTATAAACATTTGCAAATATTTCTTTTCCTGTGTGTGAGTTTATATTATATGAGTTGAAAAACACCAATACGAGTATGTGTTAGAAAAATAATGTTTATAATGTTTAGCCAATTATTCGAGGCATTTGGATGCAGATTAGGTGGCGAAAACAGTTTATTATGTTTAGTAAATTATTCGACGTATATGAATGCAGATTAGGTGGCGAAAACAGTTTATAATGTTTAGTAAATTATTCGAGGTACATATATGGATGCAGATTAGGTGGCGTGAGCAGTTCATAATATTTAGCAAATTATTCGAGGTATATGGATGCAGATTAGGTGGCGTAAACAGTTCATAATGTTTAGCAAATTATTCGAGATATATGGATGCAGATTAGGTGGCGTAAGCAGTTCATAATGTTTAGCAAATTATATGAGGTATATGGATGCAGATTAGGTGGCGTAAGCTGTTCATAATGTTAAGCAAATTATTCGAGATATATGGATGCAGATTAGATGGCGTAAGCAGTTTATAATGTTTAGCAAATTATTCTAGGTATATGGATGCAGATAAGGTGGCGTAAGCAGTTCATAATGTTTAACAAATTATTCGAGATATATGGATGCAGATTAGGTGACGTAAGCAGTTTATAATGTTTAGCAAATTATTCGAGGTATATGGATGCAGATTAGGCGAAATATGTGTGTCGCGATAAGTACGTTTGACGCTCTCACCTATCTACCTACCCACAGAAGGAAACAACATGATGGTGTGTATGTATTTTTGAACATAGGCGTTTAAAAGATTACCTTCAGAGGGATTGGCTACTCTGACTTGAAGAGTTTTCCAATTTTTATGAAAAATTTGGTCTCTTAAATCCTTTGCAGTATATATTAGGTCCTTACATATGAAATTGGCGTTTTGTTTGGGAGGAACATAAAGTTGATTTTTTTTTAATATAATATATTTATTTAATCAAAGTATGTACCATTGCTATCTATGCACTTTTGCCATCTCATAGGTAGTTCATCGATCCCTTTACTAAAAAAACCATTCGGACGGGAATGAATAAAATCTTTGAAGTCGGTTTGGACTGCCCCATCGGAGTTGAATTTTTTCCCTTGCAAGAAGTTATCCAAATTTCGAAAAAAATAGTAATATGTTGGGGCAAGGTCCGGAGAGTACGGTGGATGTCTTAGACATTCCAATTGAAGCTCTTCTAATTTGGTAGCCGTCTGTTGTGCAGTGTGTGGTCTAGCGTTATCATGAAGCAGCAGTGGCCTAGAGCGATTAACCAGCCTCGGTTGTTTAGCAGCTAGCTTTTCCATCATGGTTTGCAGTTGCTGACAATAGACATCTGCCGTAATCGTCTGGCCAGATTTAAGAAAGCTGTAGTGAACGACACCAGCACTAGTCCACCAAACGCTCACAAGTAACTTTTTTGGAGTCAATTTTCGCTTGGGGCATGGTTTGGCTGGTTCGGCAGGGTTCAGCCATTGCGATGAGCGCTTCCGATTATCATACAGGATCCACTTTTCATCACAGGTAATGATTCGATTCAAAATCCTTCATTATTGTGCCGGTTGAGTAATGCAACGCAGCAGTCAACGCGCGTTTGTTGATTTGCTTCACTCAATTCGTGAGGTACCCACCTTTCAAGCTTTTTCACCTTCCCAATTTGCTTCAAGTGGATTAAAACAGTTTTATCACTAACACCGCAGCCTGCAGCTAACTCGGACGTGGTTTGCGATGGATCCACTTCCACAATAGCCTTCAATTCTTCATTATCAACTTTGGTCTCCGGCCGTCCACGGGGCTTATTCTGCAGATCGAAATTTCCAGAACGAAAACGTTGGAACCAAAAACGCACTGTGTTTTCTTTTGCGGCACCGTCGCCATACACATCATTAATCCTTCGAGCCGTTTCTGCAGCACTGGTGCCACGGTGGAACTCGTACTCGTAAATAACGCGATATTTCAAGTTTTCCATTTTGTAAACTGAGTGACGCAAAGAAAAAAAACAATTGAGGAAAAAACAAATGAATTATAATTTTCGAAACACAAATACTTGAGTAAATAGCTGTATAAATTTGAATTTGAAATTCCTAACCAAAGAGAAGATATTTGAGATCAAAGTTGCCAGTACGGCAAAACGCCAATTTCATATGTAAGGACCTAATATTAGTATTTTTTTTTCTTTTCCCATTATCTGAACATCTGTCATCTTCTATTGCTATATTTTCCACACTTATGTATGACCTCAATAAATGAGGTACTGCCCCGAGGGTGGCTCTTTCGTCACAGTATGAATGTATACAATATTATCACGAGTGTATAGATCGTTCAGTCAGAAGAGTCATTTTGAGATAGTGTGAGTAACAGTGCGTTTACAAAAACTTGTCACTTTATTTTTTTAATGAAATGTAAAAGCAAAAAAAATATATAAATAATATTTTATATTCAAACATTGAAATGAACACACGCGTTTTGTACTGTCAGCTTAAATTGTAATAATCGTAAAAATAAAATAAAAATAAGTTTATTCAACATATTAATTGTTTAGGCATGGCAGATTCTAGGAAACATTAAATAACAACAATGAATATTTCAAGATTAAAAATAAATATCAGAACAAGTATTATAAAATAAAAATGTTCGTCAGCTTTAATTAGATTGCACATAAAAATAAAATGAATGTAAGATTATTTAACATATTAATGTATCATAATTACAATGTCAAATAATAAAGTTTTAAAATAATAGTGGTTGGAGTGATACTAAATTCTAGGACATTTTAAGCTTTCGTAAAATGTTGAATTATACGTTACATTAGACAAAAATCGCTCTCCTAATTTCGACATGGTAGTGTTTTTCTAATCACCGAGAATTTTAACAATACAAACGTGCGCTCTGCGCGAACCAATCGTGTGGCATTCTAAAACCAATACCACTACATAAGTTGTTTAATACAGAGAGAGTCACTCACACTATTGCAAAATGACTCTTCTAGCTGAATGATCTATACTCTATACGATCGCGCTGTAATGTCAACTCACTTCTTCCTGGAGACAATGTTGCTGGAGGAAGGACATATACGAGTACATATCCCTAATATAAGGCGCTTATATTTTTAAAATGTATTATTTGTTATGAAATTGTTCGATTTCATAAATATTTGCTACGTATTCATGCACTTTGTGGCTTAGTTAGTAAGGCACTTGTCTTGAGGTTTTTGAGTTTAATTCTCGCTTGAACCCAGATTATTTTTTAATATGGTTTTCATTTAAGACTTTTGTAACATATTTCTAGTTGGTTGGAAGACATTAACAATGAAAGTGTAATACAAGACACATTATTTCCAACAGTCGTACAATACTATCAACTAATTTATCATTTATAGTTAAGGCATTAACATTGTGGAGTTTTAAAGATATTGTAATTTGTTTTATCAAACACTGTTTATTCCACTTTTTGTAACGGTATAACCCTACCGGTTTCAAGGTGCACACCTCATCTTCAGGGGAGCACAAACAAAACCAAAAGTGGAATAAACAGTGTTTGATGAAACAAACTATAAATAAGTCAACTAATATTTTCAACCCCCTTCCGCTGTTTTTAATTTGCGATGTTTTATTTGAAGTTTTTATATTATAAAATGTTCGTATGTAAGAATGGCTGTAAATACACATATAAAATCAAAAATTCCTGAAGAGAAATACTCTCCGAGTCTTTCATCAGTCTTAAAGAATAAAATTAGATCCTGTAATACACAAAACCTGTTTCATATTCTCTCGCTTTTATTCTAAAAGACTCGGAATCTCAATGACGATACGTGTAAGCATTATACCATTCTGTCAGCTTTGTAAACATCTCACAGTACGTAATTGCAAGTTGACCCCGGCCGTTGTAAAGGAGTTTATACAATCAAAACAAGGCTGATTGATGGCAACACAGAGCGAGAAGCTTTTGACGTCTGCTTTATACAGGCTGACTCATCTTTTGATAATATTTACTCTCCCTGTTCGAATGATCTACGCATTAAAATCGTTCATTTTTTTTAAATTTTATTTTAAATTTAATACAGGTTTAATCCAATCACATCAAATAAAAGAAAAAAATAAATAATTAAATATAACATAATGAAACCAGGAACAATGTGACTCATGCTACCTCGTGCAGTGACTTAGTTACACCTAAAAAGTGCATTAAAAAGTTTAACCCTCAATTTATACACCGAGATGTGTAATATGTCGATATCAGAGAATTCATTTAACAAAGTCATTCCGTGTGAAAGTAGTATTGCTCTTAATAGCCCAGTTCGTAAATACGGCACCGAAAACAATCTTAATTCAAGATGGCGTAAATACTCATAAATTATTTACAGTTAGGTTTAAGGCCATTGTAATTTATTTAGTAAAACATTGTTTTTCCACCTAATGTAACGGTTTAACCCTACCGGTTTCAAGGTGTTCAGCTCATTATCAACTCCGCTCAAAGTTCGAATATAACTCAGTCTTGTTAGTGCTCCCCTGATGATGAGATAAAAACCACGAAACCGGTAGGGTTATACCGTTACATTATGTGGGAAAAAAATTTACTAAACAAATTATAATTGTGTCAATAATTGTCCGGAATATTAAACAAAAGTTTATCAAAATCAAAAAAACTGAAGTTTATTAGTTGAATCTTACAATATCTGAAGATAAACTGCAGAAAATACATTTAAAAGATAAGCTCAAGGCTTAAAGGTCTGGGCTCATCTTTTAATATTCCCCCATAGGGCGAGCCCGGCCGTGCGAACATCAGATGTTTTTCAGTCCACACCCTGTACATGTAGACTAAAAAAAACAGAAAATTAATAAATGACAGAAAAAAACTGATGGGTGAGACTCTCGCGTGGTAGAAGTGAAACTTCTTAGCTCCTAGGAAAAGTTGATTTTATGCATCACTTTTCTTCCATTTGTTAACGATTCTTTTTTTTAGGATTAGGAAATGGTTATGTGGAATTTAATTCAAAACAATCTCTCTTAATTAAATTTAAAAAAAAATTATTTTTAATAATAATTTTAATAATAAATAATAATTTTAATAATAATTTTAATAATAATTTTACTAATAAATAATAATTTTACTAATAAATAATAATTTTAATAATAATATAATACACTTAATAATATATAAATATTTGTACCTTATTAATAATTATTAAATTAATTATGTTTAAATAAATATTTAATTATTTACTTATTATTATATTATTAATAATATATTATTCATTATATTATTATATTATATTTTTAATTACTTTTTGTATATTATAATTATTTATAATATAATAATAATATAATTATTAATATTATAATAACATATACATATATTATTATAATTTTATATTAAATAAAAAATATATATTAAATAAATATTAAAATAAATATTACATAAAACAATTTAATATAAAATAAAATTAATAAATGTTAAATATATTGATATAAAAATAATACGTAACAAAAAAGATTTATTTTTTATTTTTAATAATAAATAATAATAAATCATAATTTTAATAGTAATATAATATGTACCCTTAATAATATTAAAATAATATTAATTATTATTAATAATAAATAATTAATAATAATTTATTAATAAATAATATATTTAATAATAATAAATAATAATTTAATGTTTACAAATACAAGATATAAACTAAGTTTAGAAATTTTGTGAATCGGGCAAACTAGAATACATAGAGCTATAATAATTCAGACGCAACACAATAAATTGATTAATAAGTGTTTTTATCCGTGTTGTGAAATCGGCAAAAAATCCAGCACAGACTCCAGAAATTTAAAATTTTTTACTCTAACAACAATTAAAGTATATTAATTGCTTACTATGGTATTATGTATAAATAGTTATGCCACGCTATACTTAATAACGTGGCATGACTACTTAAATGTTTTTTTTTTAATGGAAATAATGTTGCTCTCTCATTCCTCATTATACACGTTATTTGTACTAGATCAGGGGTCGGCAGACTTTCTAGTAAGAAGAGTCAAATATTAAGTAAACAGCATCTCAACATTTTCGTAGAGTCGCAACATTAATTTGCCCTGTAGCTATATAAATATTAATGACAAAAAAAAACGAGATAAAATCAAGATTTTTATTTAAAACTCAAATTCATAACACAGACGTAGGCTACTTAGATGAATATAATATTATATCATATGTTATATGAGAGTTATAGGCTTCAATAGCTCAGTGCAATACTTATTAAACAAGAAAGCCTTAATAACTAAACACTAATAAAACACTTTTTGAGCTTTGTAAAGTCTACTATATAGTTAGAACGGTGACCTAGCATCGCTTTACTATGTCTGGCAAGTAACTGTTTGTTTTCAATTTTAGGCATGATTGTAAATTATCGTCAGTTAATGTACTTCTTAACTTATTTTTATTTAAAACTCAAGATTTTTATTTAAAACTCAAATTCACAACACAGACGTATGCTACTTAGATGAATATAATATTATATCATATGTTATATGAGAGTTATAAGCTTCATTAGATCAATGCACTACATATTAAACAAGAAACCTTAAATATTTAAACATTAATAAAACACTTTTTGAGCTGTGTAAAGTCTACTATATAGTTAGAACGGTGACCTCGCATCGCTTTACTACGTCTGGCAAGTAACTGTTTGTTTTCAATTTTAGGCATGATTGTAAATTATCGTCAGTTAATGTACTTCTTAACTTATTTTTATTTAAAACTCAAGATTTTTATTTAAAACTCAAATTCACAACACAGACGTATGCTACTTAGATGATTATAATATTATATAATATGTTATATGAGAGTTATAAGCTTCATTAGATCAATGCACTACCTATTAAACAAGAAAACTTAAATATATAAACATTAATAAAACACTTTTTGAGCTTTGTAAAGTCTACTATGTAGTTAGAACGGTGACCTAGCATCGCTTTACTATGTCTGGCAAGTAACTGTTTGTTTTCAATTTTAGGCATGATTGTAAATTATCGTCAGTTAATGTACTTCTTAACTTATTTTTATTTAAAACTCAAGATTTTTATTTAAAACTCAAATTCACAACACAGACGTATGCTACTTAGATGAATATAATATTATATCATATGTTATATGAGAGTTATAAGCTTCATTAGATCAATGCACTACCTATTAAACAAGAAAACTTAAATATTTAAACATTAATAAAACACTTTTTAAGCTTTGTAAAGTCTACTATGTAGTTAGAACGGTGACCTAGCATCGCTTTACTATGTCTGGCAAGTAACTGTTTGTTTTCAATTTTAGGCATGATTGTAAATTATCGTCAGTTAATGTACTTTTTAACTTATTTTTATTTAAAACTCAAGATTTTTATTTAAAACTCAAATTCACAACACAGACGTATGCTACTTAGATGAATATAATATTATATCATATGTTATATGAGAGTTATAAGCTTCATTAGATCAATGCACTACCTATTAAACAAGAAAACTTAAATATTTAAACATTAATAAAACACTTTTTGAGCTTTGTAAAGTCTACTATGTAGTTAGAACGGTGACCTAGCATCGCTTTACTATGTCTGGCAAGTAACTGTTTGTTTTCAATTTTAGGCATGATTGTAAATTATCGTCAGTTAATGTACTTCTTAACTTATTTTTATTTAAAACTCAAGATTTTTATTTAAAACTCAAATTACAACACAGACGTAGGCTACTTAGATGAATATAATATTATATCATATGTTATATGAGAGTTACAAGCTTCATTAAATCAATGCACTACATATTAAACAAGAAAACTTAAATATTTAAACATTAATAAAACACTTTTTGAGCTTTGTAAAGTCTACTATGTACAGTATCCGGCGGTAAGTAATACACATCGGGTTTAAGAAAGAGACTGTCGGCGATAATCGGCTAACTTCGGTTTTGTAGAGCGTCGTCTCTGTCATTTATACATGTGTTCCATCACGATTTGTCAGTCATTATGGCCGTCATCGTGTGACATAGACAACGCTCTACAAAGTCGAAGTTAGTCGATTATGGCAGACAGTCTCTTTCTTATGTCCGATGTGTATTACTTACCGCCAGGTACTGTAGTTAGAACGGTGACTTCGCATTGCTTTGTTACGTCTGGCAAGTAACTACTTGTTTCCAATTTTAGGCATGATTGTAAATTATCGTCAGTTAATGTACTTCTTAACTTCATTTTTATTTGTTTCATGGAAGAGAATGTTTGTTCGCATAAATAGGTAGAGCCAAAGATTGTGAGAATGGCAAAAACTAGTTTTTTTATTGTGTCATATGTTCCAGGTAAACTATTCCATATATCAAATATAATTGTTTCTATTTTAGGCATTTGTTTCGCAGCTGTCTACTTATGCTGATCAAATTGGAATTCGTTCTTTCGAGCTGTTCCAAGCGGTTGGTCAGATTTGTGAATTGGCTGCTCCACAGTTCCTTGCCTTGGTGAAGCTGGAATTGAAGAGTCGCAAATGCCTATGAAAAGAGCCGCATTGGGCTAGCGAGACACGGTTTGCTGACCCCTGTTGTAGATGATACATAGTTCATAATGTTATTTATATAGTCGATAAATTTTATGAAATGTAAATTTTTTTTAAGTCGGAGTCAAATTTAAAAAAGCATCTCCTGTCTCCTATTCTGATTCCGACTCCATAACTCCAATTCTACAGCCCTGGTTTTTATTTCCCTTGTTTGGAAGACACGTACACAATTTGTAACATTTAGTGACATTTAATGTTAACTCTTGAAGACTGCAGAAACCTGAATAAATCATAAAACCATTTTTTTTTATCGAAGTAGAACTTACTATCAAGACAGAAAATAAGAAATTTGATGGTTTCGTTTGGAAAGAAACTATTAATTTCTAGTCAGTAAAACAACGTGTTTCATTCCTGATTTATCTTTTTCCTTTCCTCTCCACCATCCCTTCCTTTCCTTTTGATTGATGATATCTCCCTTTACATGAAAAAATAATGTTCGGATGATTGTCCGTCTTTGTGGGGCTCATGGGCATATGCTCACGTATGTGTTTATAGATTTCGTGGGGATGGATAGTCATTTGAATTATTTATGCGACCACGTAACTTGCTTCATTTACTTTTGTCTGGTTGGTTGGAAGAGATTGCCACCTGGCAATAAGCCCGCCAGATTGTAATTGCAATAAAAGTGTTAAATAAATAAATAACACTCATAAACTGATAAAGCATCACCATCAGAAAGATGTTGTTCACAAGGTGAAGAAGAGAAATTCCGTTTTACTTGAATTTAATTTTAATTTATTTTTGTACGAATTATATCGATTATTCGTACTTGCATTCTTTTTCATAAACGAAATATGATATTTAACACGTTCAATGCTAACAACGCGCCTAGGGTGTTCTTCTTCGCAACCGCCGGGTGCTAACAACGCGCCTGGCGCGTTTTCGTATGCAAAGTTCGTGTTCAATGTTTCGTTTCAAATGGAGGTGGTACTACTAGACAACACCAAATTTTATGAATTACATCGATTATTCGTACTTGCATTCTTTTAAATAAACGAAATATGATATTTAACACGTTCAATGCTAACAACGCGCCTAGTGTGTTCTTCTTCGCAACCGCCGGGTGCTAACAACGCGCCTGGTGCGTTTTCGTATGCAAAGTTCGTGTTCAATGTTTCGTTTCAAATGGAGATGGTTCTACTAGACAACACTAAATTAAATCGTACGTAATTTTACATATTTTTTTTAAAATTTTCAGCTACACGTGAATTACCTGAATAATTTGATCGCATTGAATGCATTGAATATATCTTTATTAAACTCATTAAACTTATTATTAAACTCATCTATCCTCAGTGAGATACAGGCAAAGCCTAGTTTACTGGGGATACGACAAATGAAAGGCAACAAACCCATATCCATTAAAATTGTACGTCCAAATCAAATTACCTGTTGTTTTTTCACAAATTGTGTATATTTATTGTCATGTGTAATAATAAATAAAATAAATTAATTAAAAAAAATTATCACTATTATTTAGCATATGGACATATAAGTTTGTTTATATATACAATACATCATATCAATCCAGATTACAGCTTCACCGATTATAAGGATTGTATTCTACGATTATCGCTTCACCGATTATACTCGACGTCTTTATACTGAAGCAATCCAGTGTGGTAATAAATAATTGTTGGTCAGTTCTTACCAATGAGTCGCCCGCATTCATATACCCATAAATTCCTTCAACGGACAACATGCAGGGAATTGCTATTCTCGACGGTAACTTAAATACTCGTATATATAATATTTATTTGCTGGTAACGGGTTTAACCAATAAATAACGTGTATGTAGACATTACTAAGCCTAGACGTATTTCTATGATTGGTCATTAGTAGATCAAAAAACACTTTTTTTATTGGTTATTAAAAAAAAAAGTGATTGTTGCTCAGTTGAGGAGGTAATATTAAAAAAAAGAACATGTCCACCAAATCAGAATGTTGATAAATCGCAAAAAAAACTGTTTGCATCATAGTACAAATAGGCCAAAACCCATACGACGGCTGTCACCAAGGAAATAATGCGAGAATTGAATTTTGAATACAAGAGAGGAATACTTGGATTCTCTCCGAAAGTAATTCGAAATTTGAATCTCGGTGGGTCCGTGATACTGAATGAATTTTAAATACCTAGCTAACAATTTTTAAACCGGTGTAAAAGGGGACGATGTATAAATGATATATGTATATATAAACAAATTTTACATTTATGAATATATATTTTCATAAATGTAGAATTGGTTTAACTTCCGTGAATATTTCACGGGTTGCAACTAGTTAAAACTATATGACATAATAATTAATTGTAAAAATATCTGAAATTCATAAAATCGCTTAAGGTGACTTGATTTGTTGTTTAAAATCGAATCATAATAATTAAAATAGTTATTCTAGTTTAAAATATGGACATGACCCTTTTTGTAAGAACAATTCTACTTTAATCTTTTTTTATTGAACAGGTCTGGGACATGGTGTTTTTTGTTATGTTTCAAAAATATTCTACAAAAAATAATTGGGTAGAGTAATTTTTTTTTATTTTAATCAAATAAAATAAGTAAAGTGTTACAAAATAAGAAGAAATATTACTATAAAACTATAAATATATGTAGATAGATAAAGCTGTATAATGCTAGACATTACACTGCACGTACGATTTAAAACTGACAGTTGCTGGTGAACTAGTATGAAGTTAGAGACAATCGGAAAGCTATGATTGGTCAATTCGGACATGATCTTTTTTTATTGAACTGGTCTGGGACATGATGTTTTTTTTTTTCGATTTCAAAAATATTATGCAGATGTTGCAAAAAAATAATCAAAAAATAATTGGGTAGAGTAATTTATTTTTCTTTTAATCAAATAAAATAAGTAACAACAAAATAAGTGTAACCAAATAAGAAGAAATATTACTGTAAAACTATAAATATATTACACTGCACGTATGATTTAAATCTGACAGTTGCTGGTGAACTGGTATGAAGTTAGACACAATCGGAAAGCTATGATTGGTCAATTCGGACTTGATCTTTTTTGATTGGTTTGAAGCCTGGACAAGATTATTTTTGAAAGAATGCTGTTTTTTTGTTATGATTTTAAAATGATTTATGTGCTTTTTCAATTGAAATGAAAATGTTAAACGGTTCCGTACCACCAATAAGAAAAAATCTGCTTAATCAACTCATTTTTTGTATCCGATGGGCTCGATCTTTTTTTAATGTTACCTCCTCAGTTGTATTTTGTCACCCATATAAATTATACGTGTGATAAGTATATGAGGATGCTGGGATTTATTTTGTGGGTATACAAGATTTTTTCTTAAATTAAGACATATACACTGTTGTAAACTTCACTAGTACGTAGTCAGATTGAATATAATTCCCCTGTTTCGTCCCCTTGATATGATGTACTACCTTGATCAAAAAGTTTTAGGACCGGCCACCATGTAGCGCTGTCAGTCACCCGATTGGAACTCTTTTTTTTGTTAAGGTACCACATCTATCATTGACACTTCCCTTCAAATTTCAGCGTCATAGCTTGACATTTGTAAAAGTTACGCTGTACTGAGTACATCTATCTACCTTTGTGCGTGTTTTCGATTTTTTACAAGTTTGAAAATGGCATCAACTGTGCATCAATGAGTTTGCATTAAATTTTGTGTGAAAAACGGATTTAACGGTCCGCAGACCTTGGAAATGTCAGAGAAGTGTTTTTCGGTGGCACGAACGCTTCAGAAGTGGTCGTGAGTTGGTCGAGGATGACGAACCCAGTGGCAGTCGAAAACCGATGAAAACATCGATAAAATCAAAGAAATATTGGCCGAAAACCGCAAATTGACCATCAGAGAGCTGGCAGAGGACTTGAACATCGTTTATGGATCCGCTCAAGACATTTTGGTTAGTGATTTGGGCCTCAGACGTGTCGCTGCAAAACTGGTGCCGAAAGACCTCAATTTCATGCAAAAAAAAAGGACCGCGTTGAAATCGCGAAAGACATGATTTCCATTAGTTTTGACCAAAAACAAAAACAACACGATTACTATCCAGCAGCCTTCGAATTCACATGATCTGGCTCCCTGTGACTTTTTCCTGTTCAACCGTCTTAAAAAACCGCTTCGCAGAACGCGTTACAGCACCCGAGAGGATGTCATGAAAAAATCCAAGACGGCTCTGATGGACATACCGAACATTGAGTACCAGCGGTGTTTCGAGGATTGGATCAAACGCTGGCGTAAGTGCGTTGCAGTCAATGGGGAGTACTTTGAAGGGGAACATATCGATTTTGATGAATAAACTTGTATTTTCGATTTTATGAATAAAGTCCTAAAACTTTTTGATCATGGTAGTATATTAGATATGTATAGTATAAGCGCGGTTGAAAGGGTGCAACAATATATGTTGAGATGTGTTAACTTTAAATTGGGCATTCCTATAATTGACATTAATTTTAACTATCTCGAACGAACATTAAATTTATTACCTCTGAGTAAAAGAAGAATATTAAATGATGCACTTTTTAAATATATAATCAACTTGCACTTTAATTGTTCTGAACTGCTAAGCTTTTCTATATTAGAGTTCCTTCAGTATAAACTCGCCATAGAGCTTTTTATTTGGTTTCGTTATTTTTATTTTTTATTTATTTTACACTTGACAAGAAATATACACAATTTGCGAAAAAACAACAGGTAATTAAATTCGGACACACAATTTCAATGGATCTCGGTTTGTTGCTAACCATCTCAAAGCTCATGCATTCATATTAGCACTTTACCTTCTTTCAATCATTATTTCCTAAAATCTTATTTCCTCATATAACACATAGTTTTTTTTAGGAAATATTTCATTGTACACATTTTTTTAGGATATATTCCATTGTATATATGTCCCAAAGGTCAACCTCAAGCCGGTATCGAGGAAGAGACCAGCTTATGACGGTTCAGAGTTTAAAAAAAAATCTTGAAAAAGCCTTATACTTTTCGAGTTATAGGCATTTCTTCGAAAATTGTGAAAGTTGCTACCCTGAGCCCAACGTTTGTATACTGTGACAACAAATTGCCATATTTTATGATTTTAATGGTTGTATCGCAATCCTTATTTTATTTATTTTATTTATTATTACACATGACAAGAAATATACACAATTTGAGAAAAACAACAGATAATTTGATTTGGACATACAATTTTAATGGATCTGGGTTTGTTGCCTTTCATTTGTCGTATCCCCAGTAAACTAGGCTTTTGCCTGTATCTCACTGAGGATATTTAGCATGAAAAAAATAAATCGATACTTCTTTCCGATTTTTGATTACACAGGAACAAAACCCCGTTGCACGCTCTCATCAACCTGACAAACAGTGACACTCAACTACAACTGGAAACATCTTGCGAAATTCAACTCCTCACACATCATCACTCCAGAAAGACCAAAAATATTCATCCCACACTATACCGCACACTATCACAAATCTCACATAAATCCCTTCCACTCGTCATTCATCCTGAAAGCCCAAGTACTCAAAATCCTGTCGCAATAACAACCACGCTCCGATCGACTGTCTCAATGGTTTTCCTACCTTTACTTTTCGAGTTATAGGCATTTCTTCAAAAATTGTGAAAGTTGCTACCCTGCGCCGAATGTTTGTATACTGTGACTACAAAATGCCATATTTTATGATATTAATGGTTGTATCGCAATCCTAGATGCTATTAGTCGGAGTCAGATATAAAACAAACAAAAATATTGTTTTATATCTGACTCCGACTAATAGCAGGGTTATCTAGAATTGCGATACAACCATTAAAATCATAAAATATGGCAATTTGTAGTCACAGTAAACAAACATTCGGCTCAGGGTAGCTACTTTCACAATTTTCAAAGAAATGCCTATAACTCGAAAAGTATAAGGCTTTTCAAGATTCTTTTTTAAATTCTAAACCGTCATAAGCTGGCCTCTTTCTCGATACCGGCTTGACGTTGACCTTTGGGACACCTTGTATATACGAGTATGTATTTTTTCAAATTATTTATTTTTCACATGCCAAGAAATACAATATACACAATTTGCGAAAAAACACCTGGTAATTTAATTCGGACACACAATTTTAATGGATCAGGGTAGCCTTTCATTTGTCGTGTTCCCAGTAAACTAGGAGTTTGCCTGTATCTCACTGAGGACAAAATTGTTTATTTTCATTTCCTTTTATTTAAATAATATTTCGTATGTATTGTAAATGAAGCACTTACTATTTTTTTTAAATGATTTTGTAAGGTACATTGTACCGTTGATTTTATATTCGCATAATATTTTATATCGCGCCGTATCTTTGTCGGGATAGACAGAGAGGAGAGAGTGCCAGACAGTCTTATCGTAACACATATATTTCGTATGTGCTTTATCCACACACTTCCTCATACGACTTAGAAAAACGAAGCACGGCCAAATAAATCTAATTCTGAAAAAAAAAACAGTGAAAAGCGTTTATAATAAAAGAGATTATGAATGATGAGGTGTATGAACGTGGTAGATGCGAGAGATGTATGCAGAAGTAAAATAAAGTGGAGACTAGGTATCTCCTATCCTCAACAGGGATATCGCGTGATGGTAATATAACCATGCTATTTATTTTATTTTAATTATTTTGTATATATTATAACGACGAACTCTGTGGCCTGGTGGTAAGACACTTGTCTACCGATCCGGAGGTTGCGGGTTCGATCCCCGCTGGAACCCAGATTTTTTTAAATAGGATTCCAGTCTGGTTAACACTTAGGGCCTATAAAAACATCTTTCCGGTTGGTGGGAAGAGATTGCCACATGGCAATAAACTCGCCAGGTAAAAAAAAAAAAAAAAAAAAAAACATAGTACATCAGGTGAGATTATTGGTAAAGCAATTTTTTTTAACCAACCAGCTCATCTTGGATACATTAAACTGTTCAATCCATGTTTGTATACTAGAAGATTGTGCATGACGAGCAGTATAAATATGAAGGATGTGAAAGTTGTGTACTTGGATGCACAAGTTTTAAGATATGTTATTTCTGCGTACTTTGCAAGGGATACGACGTGATGGTATTCTTTTTAAAGAGGCTATTCATCCAAAGTAAGACGATTTGTACCACCAAATTAAAGTCATTATTAAATTATAACATATGTTATAAGTCAATACAATAATACCAATAACTAATCTTATTTATATTGTATATTATAATTTATGAACTTACTTAATCTTATTTTCCTACATGTCATTTTACTTATAACTAGACAACAATTCTTACAACTAATTATTTAGCAAGAACAAGCCCACTCGTTCAGGCTACTTGTATTCCATCACATTCACTCAGACCTCGGTCGTCCCAGCTAATACTGTAGGTGGACTAGTCAGGCAACAGATAATGCTTCGGGAGCTTGTGCTTATAACGGAAGGGTAGGTCGGATTTACTCTCTTAAACCCCCAGGGCAGCGACTAAGGGATTGCTGTGATTTTGTTGACTTTTATAGAACTTCACGGTCCAAGAGAGGATGTGGTGTTGTAGGGTTTCTTCTCGCTGTTCGACGTGAAGTCGGGTAAGATTTGTTCCGGGATTTTACTAGTATGTGTGTTCAAGATAATACATATTTTCTTCCAGATATACGTAAAAAAAAATATTAAATCTTGCAGACATGACATCCTAAAAAAACCTATTAAATAATGCATATAAAAGACTGGGTAAAAACCAGCTGAAGTGTTGCTCTTCGCCATCATTAATACATCTTAAGTGAAACCCTGAATCAATTCAAAAAGCAGTTAGCCCTTTTGACCTTGTACATTTAATATTACAATTTAAATTATTTGCATAATCTTTGAGTCACACCATACAATTTGAATAATGCTAGCCAAGCAAATAAAAGTAAGTCTTTGTAAGCAGTGCCGGCACGTGGAGTCACCCTTTCATTTCAAGATATTCGGACCCTTTATATTGAAACCAGTTTCTCGACGTACCAGGTCTTTTTGCAAACAGGAAACATGCATCAACATCTTGCAACGAATGACGTTTGTTATTTTTGCACTTTTTTCTATACATATGTATACATAACATCACGCTTTATCCGTTTTATATTAGATCAAAGATTTCCAAAGTGGTCTATATGGACCAGCATCAGGTTCATCCCTCTTATTAACAGTATTATTGGTGTATTAATTTTATGTAAGAATTTTAATAGGTTTTGATTTGTTTCGTTCCAAAGTCAAATATTTACTTGAATTTTGTGTCTTTTCAATAAAGGTATGAATAAAAATTTTACATGTTAATCTTTTTTTACAATTTTTACTTATCAAGGTGAACAGCACTGTGTCAGCTGTCAAAAACACATTTGAAGTTTATAATTTTAGGAAAATTCAATATTAGGCAGACAGGGGGTCTACGGAAAACAAAAATATCGGCAAGTGGTGTACGGGGCGAAAAAGTTTGGGAAACTGTGTATTAGACAATAAGAAAATAGAAATTTATACAGCGGCTCTTAGTGAGCAAAATCTTCGCAAGTGAGCTCTTACTCGGGACGTGAACTCATTATTATTGATATACGCTTGACTTCCGAACATCAGGGTGGAAGTTCAACATGGACGTGGAAAAACACTTTAAAAATATATTAAAAGGAGCAGAACTTATGTTATAAAAATACATGCACTGAAAATATAATAATATACCACTATTAGCTAATTTCTAAGCTATTTCGGAGTATTTTCCATTCTTATAGCACAAATCTCATTTATTATACATATAGTATATCACTAGAGGTTTTATTATTTTTTTTGAAGTGAGACTTTCATGATAAAATGTCCTACGTGAGCTACCGAAATGCCGCTCGCGAGCGACCATTTGGCGACCACTGGCTTAGAGCATAGATTCCCAAATTTTTTCACCCCGTAGACCACTTGCCGATATTTTGTTTTTCCGTAGAACCCCTGCCTGCCTAATATTGAATTTTCCTAAACTTATTAACTTCAAATGCGTTTTTGACAGCTGACACAGTGCTGTTCACCTTGATAAGGTTTTTTGTAAAGTGGACAATAGTAAAAAAAGATTAACATGTACAATTTTTATTCATACCTTTATTGAAAAGACACAAAATGCAAGTAAATATTTGGCTTTGGAACGAAACAAATCAAAACCCAGTAAAATTCTTACATAAAATGAATACACAAATAATACTGTTAATGAGAGGGATGGACCTGATGCTCTGATAGCAATGTTAATGAGAGGGATGAACCTGATGCTCTGATAGCAATGGTTCAATATTTGGCTTCAAATTAGTGAGGTATAGTCTTAAATCTCCACGTTCAGTGATTTGCATTCGATTTCTTTATTATAAGTATTTTCTATGTCTAATATAAGTATTATACACACAATCTGTGTTAGGTGTAATAAGACATTTACGGAACTTCTAAATATTGATGATGATCTACTTAAATGGGATCCGCTCACGTGGACCCCCATTTACATCTCGTGTACCCCCATTTTCTTTTCTCACTGACACAGACCTCCTGCAAGTCGAAATTGACCCTTGGAGGTCCATATATATGGTAGACCACTTTGAGAATCTTTGGTTTAGAGTTATGACCATTTGTTAAAGCAACGCAGTTCTAAAACAAGTCCCACTCATTTTAAATCCTCGTATATCATATATAATATTATTGAACATGTTCAAAATTATTTTCAACGGCTCTACAGACTCCCGCTCTTAATATCTATAAAAGCGTTGTGCCTAAACTGCGTGTTATACTAATGTGATCTCACTGGAAGTCTTCAGCGTCTGCAAACTCCCATAATTTATAAATTCTCCAGTCTCGCGAAGAAATTAATGACTTGTTTTTTTTTTCAGGTTTTATTGGTCATTTTGAAGAAGTTGACGGTTATTGTACATACACTATTCGACTTAATGTGTTTTTACACATACATACACACGACCTACGTGGCCTAGTAAGCAAGACAGACGCTTGTCTCCCAGCACAGAGGATTTGGGCTCGTTTCCCGTTGGAACCTATTTTTTTTTTTAAAAGGATTCCTGTCTTAATTTCAATAAAGTACTTTTTAACATATTTCTGGTTGGTTAGTATATATTGCTATATTGTAATAAGCCCTTCAGGTTGTACTGTATACAACGAAAGTGCTATACATGTTAATACGTATCATCGTGGCATATCCGGTTAGGCAGAGAATCTAATTTACTTACCACAACAGTATTTCAGTACCATATTTGATGTGTGGAAGATAAACGTGGACGTGAAGAAGAAGAAGAAGAAACTATGTATCGTCAATCTAACAAATAGTTCATTAATTTTTCACTCCGGGTATTAACAACATCGTTTGCTTGTTATTTTTCTAAACAAGAACAAGATATGACAGATTAAAATTCTTTAATTTTATGTTAACGTAATATCTATGTTAACCAAATATCTATGTTAACCTAATATCCACCTAATATTTTATGTTAACCTAATATCTATGTTAACCTTATATCTATGTTAACCTAATATCTATGTTAACCTAATATCTATGTTAACCTAATATCTATGTTAACCTAATATCCACCTAATATTTTATGTTAACCTAATATCTATGTTAACCTAATATCCACCTAATATTTTATGTTAACCTAATATCTATGTTAACTTAATATCTATGTTAACCTATTATCTATGTTAACCTAATATCCACCTAATATTTTATGTTAACCTAATATCTATGTTAACCTAATATCCACCTAATATTTTATGTTAACCTAATATCTATGTTAACCTAATATCCACCTAATATTTTATGTTAACCTAATATCTATGTTAACCTAATATCCACCTTATATTTTATGTTTACCTAATATCTATGTTAACCTAATATCCACCTAATTATGTTAACCTAATATCCACTGAAATCGTTTTTATTAGTTATTCTATTATACGTTATGTAATTGGATTAAATATGTATCAAATATACATATCCACCATTTCCCTATCGGTGTATGTATAAAGCACAGACCGCCAGACTTTCCTATATCGACACACATTCTTCACGTTTTCAAAATCTATTTACCTTATTTTACATCGCGTACGATTTTTCTGACATTTTACATTTCCGTTATTCATAATATGATTTACTTGATCTAACCATACTTTCCTTGGTTTTTGTCTACCAAGACTCACATTTAATTGTATATTTTTTTATCAGTCTTTCTCTATTATTCGTTTTTTTTTTCCAAAACCATATCTACTTACTCTTCTCCATCTTTCTTAATACATCGACCTTAAGTTCGCATTCATTCCTCATAATTTTTTTTTACGTAATCTGTCATACATTGTTACTTCATATTTTCTTCTTAATGCACACATTTCTACAGCATGTATTAGATTACTCTTAGTCTTTTTCCACTTCATAAAGTATAGTACTGTTCAATTATAATATTGAGTGTTTTGTAATATTTTTTACATCACGTACTATAGAATCGTCAACGGCACCCTTACCGTACACAGCACATATTCTTGCCTTTCCGGAAAAAAAAACCCCTGTCGAAAATGTTCCGTATTTTCTGTCATTTTTAATGCTTAACCTTTCCTTCCCTGTGTTGGGTATCTTCTACACGTTGCTTCTAATAACCATCAATATCTCTATAAATATTATAAATACAAGGTTAACATTTTAGGTATTCCTCCGTAATATATTTACGCATTGATTTAAAAAATAATATTAATAATAATCAGAATGTATCGACTACATCGAGATGTTTTGTAAAGATCGAAAACAAATTCGCATTTAAACGCTGCGAGTGCCTCGTCTTGACGATAGGTGAATAGTATGCCGGAAGCGCGACACTATATTCGCATCTCACTCTTGCATACTAGACTGAATTGCGAGGAGCTGAATTGTCTGAACGTCGCAAGCATAAGCGTAAGCGCCGGGGTATGCGACTGACGTTCCGCGCCACTAGTAGCTTCTAGGCTTGCAAATAGGTTAGACGTACGCCCGTTCCGTGAGCGTTGCCAGATGGTTTTTTAATGTTTTCAGCAAATAAATCTCAATTATTATAATTTTTAACTTCAATTATAATTAATTAAGGGGATTATCTATGAATGTTCTTATTTTTTCGATTTAAAGTAGCTAATTATTGATTGCGTACTCACTACCCAACACCGGAGCACGCGTATTATTTTTATCACCGTAAGGGAAGGGTTAACAAAATGTAAAATAACCCTATCAAATAATACATCTTTCCCCAAGTACTCGCTAAAATTCCTTCTGTCAAACAACATCAAAACTTTACAAGTGTGAAGTTAATATAACTTCGGTTTTAATATACAACGTGGTGCTAGAAAAGAATGTTACCAGTTCCATGCACAGCAAAGCGAACTAACACCAAGAATCATCGACAGATTGTCTACAGTATGCCTTCGATAAGTGTTTGAGCATATTGCTCATGGCCAAGGAGACAGTTTGGAGAGATTTGTGATCACTGGAAGCGTGGAAGAACGACTCATATGAGGAAAAATTCCAATGCGTTGGACTGGCCAAGTGAGAGACGCAACAGGCCATTAATGGCTGACCTTCGCGCCGCGGAGTGTAAAGATGGATGGAAAGGAGTCGTCAGAGGTTATCATGGGAGTCAAGATGCTCAATCAGAAGTTAGTTACTATTTCTAAATATTATTATGGTATTGTGGCAAATGCTACGAGTATAATTACTAATATTAAAAATAACTAAATTACTGTAAAACTCATTTCCAAATCTTTGCATATGAATAAAAGAACAGTTAATTTTATAGTTGATGTAACAATTTTCAATATAAAAGAGACTGTGCTGTCTTTTGGGTCTAGTGGGAATACTGCGAGTAAATTAAGCATATCGATCACTGAGTGAATGATTTTGTATTAAGTGTAACAATAGTAAGTGTAACAATTTTCAATATAAAAGAGATTGTGCAGTATTTTGGGTCTAGTGGAAATACTGCGAGTAAATTAAGAATATCGATCACTGAGTGAATGATTTTGTATTAAGTGTAACAATGGTTAGTGTAGCAATTTTCAATATAAAAGAGACTGTGCTGTATTTTGGGTCTAGTGGGAATACTGCGAGTAAATTAAGCATATCGATCACTGAGTGAATGATTTTGTATTAAGTGTAACAATAGTAAGTGTAACAATTTTCAATATAAAAGAGATTGTGCAGTATTTTGGGTCTAGTGGGAATACTGCGAGTAAATTAAGCATATCGATCACTGAGTGAATGATTTTGTATTAAGTGTAACAATGGTTAGTGTAACAATTTTCAATAAACTCGTAAAAGAGATTGTGCTGTATTTTGGGTCTAGTGGAAATACTGCGAGTAAATTAAGAATATCGATCATTGAGTGAATGATTTTGTATTAAGTTTAACAATAGTAAGTGTAACAATTTTCAATATACAAGAGATTGTGCAGTCTTTTGGGTCTAGTGGGAATACTGCGAGTAAATTAAGAATATCGATCACTGAGTGAATGATTTTGTATTAAATGTAACAATGGTTAGTGTAACAATTTTCAATATACAAGAGATTGTGCAGTATTTTGGGTCTAGTGGGAATACTGCGAGTAAATTAAGGATATCGATAACTGAGTGAATGATTTTGTATTAAGTGTAACAATGGTTAGTGTAACAATTTTCAATAAACTCGTAAAAGAGATTGTGCAGTATTTTGGGTCTAGTGGGAATACTGCGAGTAAATTAAGGATATCGATAACTGAGTGAATGATTTTGTATTAAGTGTAACAATGGTTAGTGTAGCAATTTTCAATATACTCGTAAAAGAGATTGTGCTGTATTTTGGGTCTAGTGGGAATACTGCGAGTAAATTAAGGATATCGATAACTGAATGAATGATTTTGTATTTAGTGTAACAATAGTAATTGTAACAATTTTCAGTATACTATACAAGAGATTGTGCTGTCTTTTGGGTCTAGTGGGAATACTGCGAGTAAATTAAGCATATCGATTACTGAGTGAATGATTTTGTATAGTAAGTAATTTTGTATCAGATATTTATCTTGTTTCAATACTTGACAAAACGAGTATCGTTAAGAAATTTGGTATCGTGTTTATCGATTTTTCTTGCGTCAAATATTATTGTGTGAAATTTATAACAAATTTTAAAGACTATTACATGTCTAGAATACTTCTCCAGTCTTCGTCTATCTCTTTCGGATAGGCACCATGTCTCGCAGCCGTACATCAAGATACTCCATACATAGGTCTTGAAGAGGAGTATTCTCAGTTTTAGGTCTATATTATTTGATTCTATTATTTTCGACCTTTTATTAAATGCAAGTCTAGCCTGATGTATACGGCTGTCGACCTCGCTCTCGGACCGACCGTCCCATGTTATTTTGCTCCCGAGGTAGACAAACTCCTCGGTGTTCTTTAGTGGTTTACCCGACATCACTATTCTCATCTGGTGTTGCGCTCGGCCTACAGTCAGCAGCTTTGTTTTGCGAAAGGCGTGCAAGGCGATGGATCGGTCATATAATACGACTAGAGGGCCTCTTGCATGCCATAATGGAGGGTATGACCGAGGGGACAAACTCTAGGGGACGCCCACGCCGAGAGTACCTGGAGGACCTGTTGGTGGACGTGCGCTGCTCAACATATACAGATTTAAAAAGAGCCGCACAGGACAGGGGGGAATGGAGGAGAAGAGTTGAAATTGCTGCAAACCAGTCTTAGGACTGCAACCACGGGAGAGAATACTTATAAGATAGTATTGGAAAAGAATCTTAATTGGATGCGATCTCATTGCGAACTGCTTTCAGGCTGGATTTGAGTCGGCCATAAGGCTCGATTACACTTTTTTACTATCGAAAAGTTTTTTTTATGATTTGCAAGTTATTATTTGCTGATATTATGTGCCATCGGTTGATCAATGTCAGCTGATGTTGACCGATGTTTTTACCATTGATTATACTTGAGAAATTGTAGCATGGTCCCTGTGACAGTTCACAAATTAACCCCAATACAACCTTGTAACGACGTTCAGTAATTTTAATTGTTTTATCAACTTTAATATAAGCCGATCGATTCTAATAAATAGCAAGTTATTTAGGTAAATACATTACATAAAACTAGCAATAATGACAAATTAATACATCTTGTTACAAATTATCAAAAATGTGGCAGTTTGTTAAAATCAAATAATATTTGGTGACGTTTGTCAAAAGTCACTACGTTAGTCTGCATTGGCTAGGGATGGGGTATACGAAAATTGGATTTTCATTTTTTTTATACATAAAATTAAATGTTTGTAATTAGTATTAATTCATAGTGGATCTTGGCCTATTTAAAGATAGATACAAATCATACAATACACTAGAAAGTCAGTATTATGAAAATTAGGAATTCAAACGTCAGTTTAGAGGAAAACAATTTTTCAATTTTTAAAAAAACTATTTGATTTGTAAAAAAAAAACGATTTTACCCCATCCCTTTGAGACATGACATTTCAAATGTCACAGGAACCATCTAACATTTTCTCAACTATAACTACAGTCAAATGAGAATCAAGATTTGTATATCAAAACTCAAACTAAATACGAGGATGAACGATGGTAAAATCGTAAAAAAAAAACAACATTAATATTGCTTCCTATATGCAATTACCTAAAATTAAAAAAAAACAGAAATATTCGTCATTTATTACTTAACGAAAAAATATTGATTTTCAAATAATTCCATCTAATTTGAAGGGAAAGTGACATCTGTATTTTTTTTTACGAATATTATATAGTGACATCTATATATTTTCTACAATATTAAAACCTTATTATTTAGAAAGTAAAAAAATCAGTGGGTACAAAATTAATAAGATTTACTAGCTTAGGCTTGAAGCTAGTAAATCTTATTAATTTTGTACACGGGCAAAAGGTGGACATGATAAGGTTCGCTGACGATATTGCTATGGTTGCTGAAAGTGAAGAGGAACTACAAGAGGCCTTAACAACTATGGAAAGCATTCTTCAAAATAAATACAGTATGAAGATAAATAAAGACAAAACAAAGCTGCTGACTGTAGGCCGAGCGCAACACCAGATGAGAATAGTGATGTCGGGTAAACCACTAAAGAACACCGAGGAGTTTGTCTACCTCGGGAGCAAAATAACATGGGACGGTCGGTCCGAGAGCGAGGTCGACAGCCGTATACATCAGGCTAGACTTGCATTTAATAAAAGGTCGAAAATAATAGAATCAAATAATATAGACCTAAAACTGAGAATACTCCTCATCAAGACCTATGTATGGAGTATCTTGATGTACGGCTGCGAGACATGGTGCCTATCCGAAAGAGATAGACGAAGACTGGAGGCTTTTGAGATTTGGTCCTATAGAAGACTATTAGGAATTTCCTGGAGAGACCGCATCACAAATGAAGAGGTTCTCCAACGAATCGAAGGAGGAAGGCACCTGCTCAGGATCCTGTCCGAAAGGCGTGCAAGATGGATCGGTCATATAATACGACAAGAGGGCCTCTTGCATGCCATAATGGAGGGTATGACCGAGGGGACAAACTCTAGGGGACGCCCACGCCGAGAGTACCTGGAAGACCTGTTGGTGGGCGTGCGCTGCTCAACATATACAGATTTAAAAAGAGCCGCACAGGACAGGGGGGAATGGAGGAGAAGAGTTGAAATTGCTGCGAACCAGTCTTAGGACTGCAACCACGGAAGGAAGCTTAGGCTTGAAGCAATAATATATTTGATACTTGAACAAAATAATTTATGTATTACATATCAATACACGTCATTATTATTAGTATCATTATTATATATTGTTAGTAAGTACAATATTAGTATCAGTACATGTATTGTTAGTAGTGTCATCTAGAAAAAATTCTTCCCTTTATTTTTTTATTAATGCAAAATACTATTGTAAAAAAGCTTCGTCATATTACTAAGAGATGGCAGTAGTAGACACAAAAGTTTATTTTATGGCAAGTACATTCTTACGTTCTTTTTGTTGTCATATTAGTGCGTTGACCAAATTAAATATAATTTTACATAAGTATTTATAAAGACCGCCTATATAAAAACCAATTCCCTATCAGGGCAGGCAGAAAGGGTCGAGTGACATACTTCGCCATCGTGACATATTTCTCAACTTACTTCTTACCCTTCTTTATTTTTTCTATTTACAAAGTCTTAACATTTTTTTGTCTTCCTTTCTACTATAGTTCTTCTACTATAGTTACATTCGCATGTTATATTTATTTTGTCATCTTCTATGGTATATGTCTAAACCACCCTTGCAAAACTATTTAGGGTAACAATTTTTCTTTAATCGTACGACAACCTTTATAACCTAGTTGTCTGAAATGTTTTCCGTCGTCCGCTCCGGAAGTTACGGGTTCGATTCCTGTTGGTAATTTTTTTAGAGGATTCTAGTTAGATTTCATAAAAGAGCTGTTTAATATTTTTTTCTGGTTGTTTAGAAGAAATTCTCACATGGTTATAAGCCCGCCTAATTTACAAAAACAGTAATACTAAACAATGAAAGTGTAATATTATAAATTGTAAAATAATGAAAAAGTAAATCGATTTAATAAAACCAGTCCAATCGTTATTATAACGTCATGAGTAGGTCTTATAAATCGAGAATTTGGATTTAGATCTGCTCAAGTAACACACCGTTCGTCACCAAATAATAAAGGGTCTTTCAAATTGAGCAGTTTTTTTCATTCTTGGATAAAACACAGATGGCGTCGCGAACTTACCTGGGTCTTGTGACATTTGAGAAGTGTAATGTATGACATTTATAAAAATGGAGACGTATTATTATTTATAATAATTAATATTATGAAGTGTATTATATTATTATTAAAATTATTATTTATTATTAAAATTATTATTATTTATTATTAAAAATATTTTTTTTTGTCATTATGTTTATGTTTTATTTTTATATTCATATATTTAATAATTATTAATTTTATTTTACATTAATTATTTTATTTAATTTAATATTTATTTAATATATAATTTATATTTAATACATAATTATAATAATATATATACGTTATTATAATATTATTAATTATATTATTATTATATTACAATTAATTATAACATAATTAATTAATAATATAATATAATAATATTAACAATAATATATTATTAATAATGTAATAAAAATAATATACAATAAATAAATAATTACATGATTACCTATTTAAAAATAATTAATAATAACATAAAAATATTAATATATTTAATATTGAAAAATATAAATTTAATATTATTAAATGTATTTTATTATTAATAAAATTATTATTTATTATTAAAATTATTATTAAAAATTAAAAAAAAAAGAATATTTTTTTATTTAATTAGGAGAGATTTTCTTGAATTAAATTCCTTTCCTAATCCTAAAAAAACAAAAAGTTAACAAATGAAAAAAAAGAAATGCATAAAATCACGTTTTCCTAGGAGCTAAGAAGTTTCACTTCTACCGCGCGAGAGTCTCACGTATTTGTTTTTTATTTTTAAGAATTGGGCATATTCTTTGACACACTCGAAGGTACGAATACTTGTATTTTAATCGGTTTGTCCGTATTAACAGATATCCGAATTTCGTTCATAATGCGCCACGAAATTAAAATAACAACATGGTTAATAATACTTACCAGGGTGACTTAATTTTTTATTAGGTAAGAAAAAATTATGATGGAATGCACAGTATTTTTTTTGACGAAGTAATCGATGTTCATAAAATGTTCACATACATAAAAAAACAATGAAGACGAAAAATTAGAATTAAAAAAAAATCCCGAAGTCAAATTAATTATCTGGAAATGTTATAAAATGAGTAAAAAATAAAAACGTTCAGAATTTTTCAAATTACTTTATAATAATAATAAATAAACAATTTACAAAGCGCCGTTTAGAGAATAAACTCTACTCAAGGGCGCTATATTCAGGATTTGAACCCACTATTATTGACAAGTTTAAGTTATTACAAGATAAAATATAAATATACAGGCAGCCCTCGATATTCACACATAATTGGTTCCTAAAAATGTGTGCGAATGTTGAATGTTCGAGATGTAAAGGGATGTAAAAAAAACATCAAAAATTGTATTTTAAAATATGTATTTATCAATAATATATTAAAAACATTTATTTATCAATATACATAATTAATTAAACGATGCATATTTAAGTGCTTTCAGGTGTTTTCTTTATAAACTTGTCAAGAGTTAGTTGAATACCACCCTTTTTTTTTTCTTTTCTTGATAAAGAGTTCTACAATATACATAATTCATTACAATATACATAATTTACAATATACATAATTACATAATTTACAATATACATAATTAATTACAATATACATAATTTACAATATACAATATACATAATTTACAATATACATAATTTACAACATAAATAATTTACAATATACAATATACATAATTTACAATATACATAATTAATTACAATATACATAATTAATTACAATATACATAATTTACAATATACAATATACATAATTTACAATATACAATATACATAATTTACAATATACATAATTAATTACAATATACATAATTATAATTTACAATATACATAATTAATTACAATATACACAATATACATAATTACAATATACATACATGATAAAATTGCTTCAAAGATGTAATGTAGATGATAAGGATGTGAGAGTGATTAAAAATCTGTACCGGGACCAAAACGCTGTTATCAGACTTGAAAATGGAACCACTTCACAAAGTATTCCCATTCAGCGTGGAGTTAGACAAGGATGTGTACTCTCACCTACTTTGTTCAACATGTACTCTGACTTTGTCTTCAAGCAGGCGCTGACTGATATAGATATCGGCGTCAAGGTCAACGGTGTAGTCATCAATAACATTAGATATGCTGATGACACGGTTCTACTGGCAGATAGTATAGAAGACCTTCAACAGCTTTTGGATAGGATCAGTTCCACCGGTGAGCATTATGGTTTGAACATTAATGTCAACAAAACTAAGCTGATGATTTTCAGTCGAGAAAGCCATCCAAATGCAAATCTTCGGCTGGGTGGTGTCAATATTGAAAGGGTAAAGCAGTTTAAGTACTTGGGCAGCATCATCACTGAGAATCTGGACCCCGATATAGAAATTAAATGTAGAATAGAAGCAGCTCGTGCAGCTTTTAATAAAATGAAAAATCTTCTCTGCAACGATAATATAAATTTGAAGCTCAGACAAAGAATGATCAAGTGTTATGTGTGGTCAGTTTTGCTTTATGGTGTCGAGGCATGGACCCTCAAAGTTAATATCATTAACCGCTTGGAGGCTTTTGAAATGTGGATCCACCGAAGGATGCTAAGAATATCCTGGACTGACATGATTAGCAACGTTGAAGTATTGCGTAGAGCAAATACACAGAGAGAATTGTTCACAACAATCAAGCTCCGTAAGACTTCATATTTTGGCCACATAATGAGAGGTGAAAAGTATGCAATCCTACAACTTGTCATAAAGGGGAAGATTGAGGGTCGTAGAGGAGTTGGAAGAAGGCAGCACTCCTGGCTTCGGAACATTAGAGAATGGACCGGGATGAGAGGTGTGGAGGAGCTGTTCCGTGCTGCCCAGGACAGACAAGGTTTCTCCCAAGTGATCGTCAACGTCGGGGGGACCCGGCAGGACACATGAAGAAGATACATAATTAATTACAATATACATAATTTACAATATACAATATACATAATTTACAATATACAATATACATAATTTACAATGTACATAATTAATTACAATATACATAATTTACAATATACATAATTTACAATACACATAATTAATTTATCAATATACATAATTAATTAAACGATGCATGTTTAAGTGCTTTCAGGTGTTTTCTTTATAAACTTGTCAAGAGTTAGTTGAATACCACCCTTTTTTTTTTCTTTTCTTGATAAAGAGTTCTACAACATGCTGTGTCTTTCTCAATCGTCCTACGTATTTGAGATATACGTTCTCCATTGGGATCACATTCTTCCATGATAGTCACAAATTCGTCAAGATGCATGAAGGCTTCATTCATATTTTTTATTGTCAAAGTCTTGACGATTTTATCAGCTTCTTCTTCCTCACTCTCATTGTGTATTTCATTTAACTCTTGTTGCTCAATTAAGTATTCATTTGACAGAGGTACTGAGTGAGATTCAATCAACTAATTAACATCTTCGTTGTTGACGTCCAAGTTTAGTTCATTCATTAGGCTAACTATTTCATCTGTGATAGTTTCCGGAGTTTCTTCAGAATTTAAAAAATCTGCATGGAAGCGAACAATTTTTGAATTATCGACAAAAATCTTTAAAAAATTGAAATTTTAAAAATGTGCAAAATAGCGAATTGTGCGAAAGTCGAGGACCGTCTGTATACACTTAAATTTAGTGTAAGGATATGACGGAAGTGGCTCAGTATTTTATAAGCCACCTGTATAAAGGATTATTTAAAATATTCATAAAAGTTTGTAAATCTACTTAACATCTCATTTAAAACTATATTTTCAAATAATCATAAAAAATATTTACCATAAAACATTTAGTTCAGTTTGTAATCTAACTAAAGTAGATTTAATGAATGAGTAATATTTTTGTTTTGTGGAAGTGTATGGCTTTATTTCGTGGTATATCATTTCAATTGTAAAATTTACGTTGTAAATTCCACTGATACGATATAATTTCGAACTTGAGTTTTAAGCCACTTCAGAATTTTCGATATGCAAGCTGAACATTCATTTTGATAACGAACCAATTTTATCATAAGTACGCGTGTACTAATTTCACATAAAATAGTGTATTTTTTTTTAAATATTATCATACTATTATTGATGATTTCCTTTCTGTTAATTGCTTTCTGGATGTCAAAATTTGCCAAAAACTTTTTTTTAACCATAATTGGAAGTATATAACAGGGCTGTGGAGTCGGAGTTGGAGTCGCGGAGTCGCGGTGTTTGGGCCGGAGTCGGAGTCGGAGTAGGAGTCGTAAAAAACGAGCGACTCCGACTAAATTTTCGTTAAAATTTAAAATACATTTTTTTTTAATTATTATAATGAATGTGTATTGTGCACGAATATTAAACTTGCAGGCGCAAGTCGCGCCGATATGGTGAATCACCGAGATCCATTTAATGCATAAAGTCTACGAAAATGTGTTTGTCTCCTTCTTTCTCACGTCGAAAGAAAATTCTGTCGGCTGGGATCTATGTTAACCCCATGGTTCGATCCATATTGACGGAAGAACAAATAAATAGAGCGAAAAACGCTCTGTTTGAATTAACCGTTCGTATGAAAGGCCTTCGACTAGAAAAAGAGACGACAGCAGGCAGCGTACTCGAAGTATCATCATCTTCATCCGACACCGCTGAATCTGAAGACGATTTTGAAAAATATCTCAATGAACAAGATAAACTAAAACGTCCTCGTTTGAATCACAGTCCCGATATAGATGAAGGAGACTCTATTTCAAAATTTAAAATTGAATTTTATGATGCATTGAAAATAATGGAAAAAATTGACCGAACTTATAAGTTAAATGTTGAAATGGCAATACAGCGGTATCTAGAAATCGTAATAGATTCAGCATTGATCGTTACAGCATTGCCCCCAACCCGAGTATCCGTAGAGCGGTTATTTTCCGCTCTTAAAATGCTCAATTCTGATTTGAGAGCCTCTACGAATACAGATTTAATAGAAGCAATGTTGTTTTTAAGAATAAATTCTAATAAATAATTATTAAAGTTTGATCTTGTTTTATTTTTATCCCTATAACATGAAAAAAATGGCTATATGCAAAGGTAGAAAACAACCTGATAAAATTGAGCTTTTTTGAGTCGGAGTTGTAGAGTCGGAGTTGTGGAGTCGGAGTCGTATTGTTGGTAAATATAGGAATCGGAGTCGGAGTCGGAGTCGTTTTTTTTTTTAGCGACTCCACAGCCCTGGTATATATACAAAAAAGACCGTACTCTCATTTTACATGTTTTGAGATAATCGATAAAATACGGTTTTGAATGGACGAAAGTGGAATGAGTTTTGAAGAATAAATTTAAGTTTAAAACAGACAATTAAGAGGCTTGATATTTTCATGCATACATATTAACATGTATGTTATCATATTTCAAATTAATTTTATATATTCGATATTTGTTATTTTTGTATATCATACTTAGTACAATTGTTAAAAAATAATTTTATTTGAGCGTAAACGAGTATATGTTAAAAGTAACCAACCCAGTAATCAAATTGTGTTTTATTTACTTCAAATATCGAATAACTATATAGATAATTCAGAAGAGTAATTTTGCAATAGTGTGAGTAACACTTTCTGTATTACAAAACTTATGTAGTGATATTGGTTTTAGAATGCCACACGATTGGTTCGCGCAGAGCGCACGTTTGTATTGTTGTTAAAATACTCGGTGATTAGAAAAACATTACCATGTCGAAATTAGGAGCGTGATTTTTGTCTAATGTAATGTATAATTGAAATTTTTTCGAAACCTTAGAATATACTTTGTTATAACTTAAAGTGTCCTAGAATTTAGTATCACTCCATCCACTATTATTTTAAAACTATATTATTTGGCATTGTAATTATGATACATTAATATGTTAAATAATCTTACATTCATTTTATTTTAATGCGCAATCTAATCAAAGCTGACATTTTTACTTTATAATATTTGTACTTATATTTATTTTTAATCTTGAAAATGTTCATTATTGTTATTTAATGTTTCCTAAAATCTGCCATGCCTAAATAATTAATATGCGAAATAAACTTACTTTCATTTTATTTTTATAATTATTACAATTTAAGCTGACAGCATTTTTAATTTACAAAACGTGTGTGTTCATTTCAATGTTTGAATATAAAATATTATTTTTATATTTTTTCGCTTTTTCACTTCATTCAAAAAAATAAAGTGACAAGTTTTTGTAAACGCACTGTTACCAACACTATTGCATTATGACTCTTCTGGGTGAACGATCTATGATATACTAATAGTATTTACGAAAATATCGGGTATATACGAGTATTTCATAGTTTATTTTTAATAAACAATCAACCCCCGATAGGGTGATTTATGCCACCAAATCAGTCATTGCAATTATATGAGTCAATGTATAAAAAACATTTTATTTTAAAATGACAATTTAAGTCAATTTAAAGTTTCAACTGGTGAAACTTAAAAAAAATAACAATCGATCTATATATGGAAAAGTTTCTCGAAGAAAGAAGAAACACAACATTAATTGGACGCAGCCAAGATAATTAAGTAAATCGAATATGTTACGTACGGGACAACCGGAAAATACATGGTACATAGTTTAATCATCTAAACCACACTCGCAGTCGGAATCATCCACAATCCCTATTATATAAAGGTGACTAGTCACCACACAATGGCCTCTCCACAAATTACACATGACTGACACTTCCTTGATCTTATGTATTAAACTATGGTTTTAAAGGTATAGATAGAGAGTTCGCAAAGTGGTCGATATCGACCCCCTGGAATCGATTTGATTTTTTTAGGGGTCGATAGTTTCAATAAAAAACTTTGAGGGTCGACGAAAGCAAAAATAGACCCCCTTTACTACTGCTATTTGTTTGTTACTTCAAAATATCTATGATTCCAATAAGTACCTAATTAAGAACATTTGTCAATATTTGTACTTATTTTGAATTTACATATTTATTTCATAAATGTCAAAAATTACGCTAATCTGTGCTCGTATTTTTTTGCTTTAATTTTCGTCAGTGCAGATTTCAATATTAAATGTTGCACAAGATAATGCAATGCATAATCCGTAGTCCTTTTATCTTTTTCAATAATTAATTACAAGTGATTAAAATGAAAAGTTTGATATCTAGTGAAATATTTAATATCGAGTACTGTACAAACTTATTAATTCGAGTAAGTAAAGTAAATGAGTAAAGGGTCGACGGTTTTAAAAGTCTTTGGTAAAGTGATCAGCGGCCGAAAAAAAATTGGGAACTCTTGGTATAGAATGATGTTGGATCGATTTATATTCGACAAACCATTCAATCCGATTTTTAATCAAACGTTCTAAAACTTTTAAACAGCACGGCGAAATTGACCGTTAAGTTCTATATAAATTAGATTTTTTTTTCTGATTTTAAAATTGGAATCACTTTTTAATTTTCCACATATCATATAAAGTTTTTTTCTGGTAATTTTTTGAAAATGAATATAAGAAACTTTATCGATCTAATGGGATTTTTTTTAAATATTAAACCAGTCGATCCAGCACTAGTTTATGTCATAAATTTGATACGAGAGGAGCAATACCGATACGTGAGCAACCCTTAATGAAGTAAAATAATTGGCAAACTGTTTAATATATGGGGGGTTCGCCATAAAGGGATGTTGGATAGACCTGTACCGATATCTACATATTATATTCCAGAAGGGGTCAAATGTTGCTCCGCGAGCCGCATGCAGCTTTTCGTTGTTTTAAGTGCGGCTCCCAATGTCTCTTATAAAAATATAGATACTTTATTTCCCCATTATACTTGTATTTTGCTATTTTCCTTTCTAAATGTTGTAGATGACAAGATGCGCATGTATGAATGCAACTGTCAAAGACGCAAGTATTGGTGTGTACGTGTGTGCTGTGATTTCAATGTGTAGGGTGCGCGCGTATCTCCTGTATCTTTATGTATTTGCTGCCGATTTAGCTGCTTGCCGATTATTTTCCATTTTCGGTACAACATATATAGTAGTTGTGAATCCTTGTACTACTCTATGAAGTTCGTAAAATCAAAATATCGTTGGCAGCTAACAAACGAGCATTTGACAGAATCTGTAACAAAGGCTGTAACAAAGGCTGTTACTCAAAATTTGAGCGATTTAGCTAAAAGTGATAAATATTTTTTTTTATTAAAATTGTAATTTTGTGTTTTCTTTATCATTTTTATATTTTCTTATGTGTGTATTTTTGATACTTTATATAGCAATTTAGATTTCTGTAGAATATGTAATAAATTATTAAAGAATTAGTGTATTTAATACTACGTATGAACATGACTATGGTGTGGCACTTCATATACTCGTATGTATATAAAAATCCAGAATGTGGCTCTCGTTGACCTCGTGTACGCCCCCCTGTTATATTCCATACATAAAATAAAGGAGTAGATGGGGATAAACAGGTGCATAATTTCTGCCAGCTAACGTATCAATCAACAATTCCCGGGACTAACCAACAGACGGCGTCTTTAATAACAAATCCATATCATTCTCAGTTAGTACAAACTTTCATGACATTCCGACATTGTGTCATTGAGTTACAGTGGTTTTAATGACACTTTTTTGCTTTTTTTTTTAAAACAATGGAAAACCCCGAATTTCGTGTGTTGATAAAACATTGCTTTTTAATGGGAAAAAATACCGTGCAAACTTAGTGATGGCTTGAAAAGTGTTATCTGGGCTCTGTTCCGTCGAAAATAACCATTTGTCGGTGGTATGCTGATTTCAAACGCGGTCGTACAGAAACAAATGATGATTAACTCTCTGGTCGTCCAAATGAGGCTGTTACACCAGAAAACATAAAAAAAACTCAAAATCGTGATGGAAAATCGCAAAGTAAAGTTGCGTGAGATAGCTGACATCCTGAAGATATCATTTGGTAGTGTTTACACTATTTTGCATGAACATTTGGTCTTGAGAAAGCTTTTTTCGAAATGAGTGCCGCGTTTGCTCACAATGGAACAGAAACAACAGCGCATCGATGATTCAGAGAGCTGTTTGGCACTACTTATGCGAAATAAACAGGAGTTTTTGCGTCGGTATGTGACAATGGATGAAATTTGGATCCACCATACTCCGGAATCAAATCGGCAGTCAGCTGAGTGGAGAGCAGCCTATGAAAGTCGTCTGAAGCGACCAAAAACTCAATAGTCGACCGGAAAGGTTATGACCTCCGTATTTTGGGATGCGCATGGTATAATATTCATCGATCACCTTGAAAATGGAAAAACCATCAATAGCGAATATTACATAGCGTTATTGGAACGTTTGAAGGCAGAAGTTGCAAAAAAATGGTCCCATGTGAAGAAGAAAAAAGTTTGCTTTCATCACGACAATGCACCGTGTCACAAGTCGATGGTAACGATGGCCAAATAGCATGAGTTGAACTTCGAATGGCTTCCGCACCCACCGTATTCTCCAGATTTGGCCCCCAGCAACTATTGGCTGTTCGCTGACCTCAAAAAGATGCTCCTGGAAAAGAGATTTGACTCCAATGAAGAAGTAATTGCCGAAACTAACGCCTATTTTGAAACCAAAGATAAATAGTTCTACACGGCTGGCATAGAAAAGTTAGGAAAGCGTTGGAATGAATGTATCGCTCTTGAAGGAGACTATGTTGATGAATAAAGAAGAATTTTGGCAAACAAATGTTGTTTGAATAGTTAGTCCCGGGGCTTATTGATCGATGTGTTAGCTCTTTTTTTTTTCCTTTTCAACACTTTTTGCTTTTGCTTGTACAGTTTAAATTTCTAGATAGTTGCTCGAGATATACGATATGATTGTGCGAGATGCTTCCAACTAATATTTTTTTTCTGTGGCTTCTCGTGATATCGAACTCTGCCGAACAATATTTTCACCGCCCTCATCTCTCCATGGAGGGTGTTTTGGGGTTGAATATGGCTAATTTAGGTATTCAGATTACATTTCATAGCTGATTCGGTAAAAGGGTAAAAAAAAATATTTCTCAGACCGCCCCCTTTTTCTATTTTTTCTCTCTTTGGTACCAATTATAACGACATTATCAAGAAACTGTATGATTTTAGTTTGAAATTTACGAAAGGGTTCGAATCATGTCGACAAGCTAACCCCATTTTTTTACAAGATATAACAGCTGATAACATCTTGAATTATTTTTTTCAAAAATTTTTTTGTACATTCACAAATCAACAAACTTAAAAAAAATTTATGAGAATTTTTTTTTGTTTTTTATATTTAGTCTGAAAAAACTAGAATACCCCCTGAAGTCTTATTTAACACTTTTATTGCAATACAATCTGGCGGGCTTATTGCCAGGCGGCAATCTCTTCCAGCCAACCAGACAAAAGTAAATGAAGCAAGTTACGTGGTCGTATAAATCATTCACATGACTATCCATCCCCACGAAATCCATAAACATATACGTGAGAACATGCCCACGAACCCCACAAAGACGGACAATCACCCGAACATTCTTTTTCATATAAAGTGAGATATCATTAATCAAAAGGAAAGAAAGAGGGATTCTTGTGTGGGAAGTCTTTTTTTTTTAACCTAGCGAGTTTATTGTCATGTGGCAATCTCTTCCAACCAACCAGAAAGATGTTTTATAGGCCATAAGTGAAAAACAGACTGGAATCCTTTTAAAAAAAACTGGGTTCCAGCGGGAATCGAATCCCGCAACCTCCGGATCGGCAGACAAGTGTCTTACCACCAGGCCACGGAGGTCGTCAGTCGTGTGTGTAATTAAGAATACTTAAATTGTTATGATTCTCGAATTCCAATATGATTTTTTTCACTGCATTCAAGTCAGCACTACTAACTACCTCATGAATTATAATTATCATTAAAATCTCCTAAAAAAAAAGTGGTATGTAGATGGGAGATGGTTGAATTAAAGAAATTAATATCTAATGAAAAGTGAATGAAAGGTGTACCATAAATATATACTTAAAATATATTATAATCAGAGCTGCTATTGTACTAGTTGGACAGAAGAAGGTGAAGGAATAAATATTACTTTGAACGGAATATATATACGAGTAGTTGATAAAAAGAATAGTTCTGCTATTATCGTCTAGGCGCTCAAAAGTATATATTATTTTGAAAGATTACTACCTTGATCAAAATATTTTAGGACCGGCCACCGTGTGGCGCTGTCAGTCACCCGATTGGATTTTTTTTTGTTAGGTTACCACATCTATCATTGACACTTTCCTCCAAATTTCAGCGTCATAACTTGACATTTGTAAAAGTTACGCTGTACTGAGTACATCTACTCGTACCTTTGTGCGTGTTTTCGATTTTTTACAAGTTTGAAAATGGCATCAACTGTGCATCAACGAGTTTGCATTACATTTTGTATGAAAAACGAATTTAACAGTCCGCAGACCTTGGAAATGTTGGAGAAGTGTTTTTTGGTGGCACGAACGCTTCAGATTTGGGCCTCAGACTCAGGTCAAGCAGGTTATTTTTTATTGAAGAAAGGTTTGAAGTTTTTTTTTTTATTTAAAGGGATTATTTAAGAACTTCTGCGGTCCACTGTTGAAGCGGCAACTTCACTTTAAGATTTTATCGATGGAGGTCGAAGTGTTGAAGCTTGATTATAAGAAATATTATCAATTGCCATCGCTTTTTTTTATATTTCTTTGTCTGGTTAACTCGGGGCAAATATTACTATTGTATTTTTTACGGAGAGAAATCCTGAATAATTGGCGCATTTCAGAGACTTTAAGGAAGAAGAGCATACAATTATAATCTGCGCCACACTTGAGTCAAAGGCCAGGTCTGAGCAAACGTTTCAGCTAGCGCAGGGGTCCCCAAACTTTTTAGCTCCACTAAGTCCCAAGGGCCAAGACCTAGGTAGCTCATCATACCAACATACTGTAGTTTTGACTAACCGGCAAGTGAGATATCTATGGCGCAGGGTGCGAGGGTGGACTCCGCTCCGTTCACAATTTCAGTTGGTATTTACGGGCAAGTGTCAAGGATATTTCATTGCGGCGCAGATAGCCGATGCACGAAAAGCGAAATATAGTACGACTAGTGTGTTTTGTGACTACAGTTTTTTAGTGAAAATACAGTGTGTTTAATTGTGAGTTTACTTTAATTAAAAGCGTCTTACAGATAAATCCAGTACGTTTTGTTTAATCAGAACCCCTGCTCTTAATAGTATTAATTGGCATTATTTTGATTTAAAGTTACGTTACTTTTGTGTGGATTTGTATAAACAAAGATATTGAGTGCAGAACATTTAAAGAGCAATAGGTATATCCATATTTCGTTATTGAGTCAAGTAATAAGGAAAAGTGTATAATTTGATCCGCTTGATTCACAACTGCTAACAATTGTCAATGGAAAGTTACAGCTACATAAATCTTATTAATCATAATTATAATGTTTCATTTCATTATGTGAATTACCTACGTATTTCACTTATTGTAAGTTTTTAGGATAAATCTCATATCATTAATTCCCATTTAAAATGTTTCAATTTCATTATGTATGTCAGGTATTGTGTTTCTTAATTGGTCGTTAAATAAAAACATCTGATTATTATTTTGCATGATTTACTTGCATTGTAAATTTTACAACGTAATCAAAATAAACAATGACAGGCCGAATATCGGGCATATCCGGCCCGCTGTCGCGGGCCGGATTGGTGGTGCTCGCAGGTTGGTGTTGGCCTGCGGGCCGTAGTTTGGAGACCCCTGAGCTAGCGGACAACATATGAATCTCGAAATTATCAGTGGGCCGCAGAACTTTACCTAATTCTCATATATATCGTTGTAATTTGGTATTATAAAAAAAAAATCTACATAATTTTTGTGATTGTAAACGAAAATAGTTAAAATAATTTTTTTATTTTGTAATTTGTTTTATCAAACATTGTCATCAACGTACTTAAGTGACTTTAAATATATTTGTATATATACGAGTATGTATGCATATACATTATTTTTTATAATTTTTTTATTCTTTATAATTTTTCTTTATTTTTAATGTTAACACTTCTTGTATTTTTCAAAGTAATTGGACTAAGCCTGTTTTGAGAAAATAAATATTGTAATTTATTTTTATCAAACACTGTTTATTCCACTTTTTTTTGTAACGGTATAACCCTACCGGTACACTGATACGAACAGAATTTAGTCTTGTGTGTGCTACCCTGAAGATGAGGTGTGCACCTTGAAACTGGTATGGTTATACCGTTACAAAAAGTGGAATAAACAGTGTTTGATAAAACAAATTACAATGTCTTTAAACCTCCACAATGTTAATGCCTTAACTATAAATAATATACATTTTTTTTATATTTTCAGACTGGATTATTAATTCATTTCCGTATCCGGGCCATAAATTATGCCACGTGCTTCCAGTAGGAGGCAACAGAGATCGCCCTATTATTCATATTAATGAGGTCCTGCCCAGAACATTATAGTTCCAATGTCGGAGAATCTAGCATATATATAATGACTCCTGTACATGTATAGTGAGTTCTGTACATGTATAAGAATCGCCCTATTATTCATATTAATGAGGTCCTGCCCAGAGCATGTAGTTCCAATGTCGGAGAATCTAGCATATATATAATGACTCCTGTACATGTATAGTGAGTTCTGTACATGTATAAGAATCGCCCTATTATTCATATTAATGAGGTCCTGCCCAGAGCATGTAGTTCCAATGTCGGAGAATCTAGCATATATATAATGACTCCTGTACATATATAGTGAGTTCTGTACATGTATAGTGAATCGCCCTATTATTCATATTAATGAGGTCCTGCCCAGAACATTATAGTTCCAATGTCGGAGAATCTAGCATATATATAATGACTCCTGTACATATATAGTGAGTTCTGTACATGTATAGTGAATCGCCCTATTATTCATATTAATGAGGTCCTGCCCAGAACATTATAGTTCCAATGTCGGAGAATCTAGCATATATATAATGACTCCTGTACATGTATAGTGAGTTCTGTACATGTATAAGAATCGCCCTATTATTCATATTAATGAGGTCCTGCCCAGAGCATGTAGTTCCAATGTCGGAGAATCTAGCATATATAGTGAGTTCTGTACATGTATAGTGAGTTATGTACGTGTATAGTGAATCACCCTATTATTCATAATAATGAGGTCCTGCCCAGAGCATGTAGTTCCAATGTCGGAGAATCTAGCATATATAGTGAGTTCTGTACATGTATAGTGAGTTCTGTACATGTATAGTGAGTCCTGTACATGTACTATATAGTGAGTTCTGTACATGTATAGTGAGTCCTGTACATATATAGTGAGTTCTGTACATGTATAGTGAGTCCTGTACATGTATAGTGAGTTCTGTACATGTATAGTGAGTCCTGTACATTCCCACCATTACATTCAGTGCTACTTTCGTTGAAGAATCCCTATCAGAGTGTGAACAAAAAACTGTAACAAGAATAAAATTACAAAAGTTATAACAAAAATTACGCGTTTTAAGAACAATCGATCCAATAGGGCGGGAGTATTGTGATAGAGCTTATGCCGTTACTGGTCCTGTGACATGGAATAGTCTACTTCAAAGTGTTTGAGATATAGGTGGCGTGTGGAGATTTAGAAAGTATTTGAAAACCACTCTTTTTGGGCAGTCTTAAAATTTATGATGACATATGAATGTTACACATACACTACACCTAAAGCCGAGTATGTTACATATAGAAATCTCTATAGAAATCACATATAGAAAGATCTACAAAGGTTTATTACTATAATAGTTCGTCTTCCCTCGGTAAATTTTCTGCGCTTTTCTTACCAAATATGTTTTTTATGAAGATGATCAGATACGGGGAAGTACCTAATATAATATAATGGCCGCAGTCACGACCTTCATTTCCTTACACTCGATTTATATATGTATATACATGTATTTATTTTGTATAATCGGTCAATAATAATAAGTCAATATTTATTTATTTATTATTACACATGACAAGAAATATACACAATTTGAGAAAAACAACATATAATTTGATTTGGACATACAATTTTAAAGGATCTGGGTTTGTTGCCTTTCATTTGTCGTATCCCCAGTAAACTAGGCATTTGCCTGTATCTCACTGAGGATATTTAGCATATAATCGGTCAATAATACAATATAATAATCGAATCTCGAGCTAGCGCGCCCTTGAGAGTTTACTCTCTAAACGGCGCTATATAAATTGTTCATTTATATTTATTATTTGTTTTCTATTTTTTTTCTCTTTGCGATGCACTAATAAATGATTCCATAGTTTGAGAAGCACTGACATAGACTGCTCTTCCCCGCGTATACATACTCGTGGCTGTTCCATCACGTATTATTCCCATTTCACTATGCGTTGTTCCCCATCCCTGTGTAGAGCCTATTAAGCTATAAACACGTCCTTCTGGGCAGTTCATAGTCCGATAGTAATAATCCAACCCCATGCGCCCCACTGTGTCGTATTCACTCAGAGAGGAACATCGAGCTTTCAGATGATTGATTTCAAATTGATTAGCTTCAAAATAATTAAAGTAACCATATTAATTTATTTAATTAATTAACAAGACAAGTGTTTTTTATAAACAAATGAACACATGACAAGTTATACAAGTACTTAAAATTATTGACAAAAAAATACAAAACTTTGTCTTAAACTAACATGGAAGATACAAAAAGCAGTAATAATAATAAATTACAAAGTCATCGTTTAAAATTATTTACCATAATATGTATATTTAAGTTCAATATATGTATGTATATCACAAAATATTACCAAATTTTACCAAGTAGACTCACGTAATTGTCGAAGACTTGTTTTATAGTGGTAAAAAACTTAGATTTGTTTTTAGTGGAACAACGCTTACACAGAACAAGAAGAATTGGGTTTTTTTGGGAATTTTATGGATAGATCTTGAGATATAGAAAACACATGGCCTCATTAGTAGAATGAGATGCAAGTTGCTTTGCAGAATTAAAACCTTCATACATGTTGATGCAGGGTTACTCAACTCCAGAGGCAAAGTATTGTCCTTAATGTTTTTTTTATATTACGTTATTTATATTAATAAATCTTGATCTGTCTTGTGGGTCTAGCAGGAATGCGAATTAAAATGCTTGTGAGTAAGTGAGGGGCATCGGTTACTGAGTGTATAACAGATCAAATGTATAACAGATCAAATGTATAACAGATCAAATGTATAACAGATCAAATGTATAACAGATCAACTGTATAACAGATCAAATGTATAACAGATCAAATGTATAACAGATCAAATGTATAACAGATCAAATGTATAACAGATCAAATGTATAACAGATCAAATGTATAACAGATCAAATGTATAACAGATCAACTGTATAACAGATCAAATGTATAACAGATCAAATGTATAACAGATCAAATGTATAACAGATCAAATTTATAACTGATCAAATGTATAACAGATCAACTGTATAACAGATCAAATGTATAACAGATCAACTGTATAACATATCAAATGTATAACAGATCAAATGTATAACAGATCAAATGTATAACAGATCAAGTGTATAACAGATCAAATGTATAACAGATAAAATGTATAACATATCAAATGTATAACAGATCAAATGTATAACAGATCAAATGTATAACAGATCAAGTGTATAACAGATCAAATGTATAACAGATCAAATGTATAACAGATCAAATGTATAACAGATCAAATGTATAACAGATCAACTGTATAACAGATCAAATATATAACAGATCAAATGTATAACAGATCAAATGTATAACATATCAAATGTATAACAGATCAAATGTATAAGTGATCAAATGTATAACAGATCAACTGTATAACAGATCAAATGTTTAACAGATCAACTGTATAACAGATCAAATGTATAACAGATCAAATGTATAACAGATCAAATGTATAACAGATCAAATGTATTACAGATCAAATGTATAACAGATCAACTGTATAACAGATCAAATGTATAACAGATCAAATGTATAACAGATCAAATGTATAACAGATCAAATGTATAACAGATCAAATGTATAACAGATCAAATGTATAACAGATCAAATGTATAACAGATCAAATGTATAACAGATCAAATGTATAACATATCAAATGTATAACAGATCAAATGTATAAAGATCAACTGTATAACAGATCAAATATATAACAGATCAAATGTATAACAGATCAAATGTATAACAGATCAAATGTATAACAGATCAATTGTATAACAGATCAACTGTATAAGAGACCAAATCGATGCGATGTGAGAGGATAAGTGTTCCCTGTATTTTAATATTAACATGGATTTTGGATAAAGTATTTTTTTATTTGTTTAATCCATGGCTGCCTAACATTTTTATAGAGGTGAGCTACTTTTTTTTGAAGGACAACCATGCACCATCTTAATAGATTTTGATATTGTCCGATACAAATATACATGTTTTAGTGCCTTATACTTGCATTTAATAAAAGGTTGAAAATAATAGAATCAAATAATATAGACCTAAAACTGAGAATACTCCTCATCAAGACCTATGTATGGAGTATCTTGATGTACGGCTGCGAGACATGGTGCCTATCCGAAAGAGATAGACGAAGACTAGAGGCTTTTGAGATGTGGTCCTATAGAAGACTATTAGGAATTTCCTGGAGAGACCGCATCACAAATGAAGAGGTTCTCCAACGAATCGAAGGAGGAAGGCACCTGCTCAGGATCCTGTCCGAAAGGTGTGCAAGATGGATCGGTCATATTAGGTCCTTACATATGAAATTGGCGTTTTGTTTGGGAGGAACATAAAGTAGATTTTTTTTTAATATACTATATTTATTTAATCAAAGTATGCACCATTGCTATCTATGCACTTTTGCCATCTCATAGGTAGTTCATCGATCCCTTTACTAAAAAAACCATTCGGACGGGAATCAATAAAATCTTTGAAGTCGGTTTGGACTGCCCCATCGGAGTTGAATTTTTTCCCGTGCAAGAAGTTATCCAAATTTCGAAAAAAAAAGTAATCTGTTGGGGCAAGGTCCGGAGAGTACGGTGGATGTCTTAGACATTCCAATTGAAGCTCTTCTAATTTGGTAGCCGTCTGTTGTGCAGTGTGTGGTCTAGCGTTATCATGAAGCAGCAGTGGCCTAGAGCGATTAACCAGCCTCGGTTGTTTAGCAGCTAGCTTTTCCATCATGGTTTGCAGTTGCTGACAATAGACATCTGCCGTAATCGTCTGGCCAGATTTAAGAAAGCTGTAGTGAACGACACCAGCACTAGTCCACCAAACGCTCACAAGTAACTTTTTTGGAGTCAATTTTCGCTTGGGGCATGGTTTGGCTGGTTCGGCAGGGTTCAGCCATTGCGATGAGCGCTTCCGATTATCATACAGGATCCACTTATCATCACAGGTAATGATTCGATTCAAAATCCCTTCATTATTGTGCCGGTTGAGTAATGCAACGCAGCAGTCAACGCGCGTTTGTTGATTTGCTTCACTCAATTCGTGAGGTACCCACCTTTCAAGCTTTTTCACCTTCCCAATTTGCTTCAAGTGGATTAAAACAGTTTTATCACTAACACCGCAGCCTGCAGCTAACTCGGACGTGGTTTGCGATGGATCCGCTTCCACAATAGCCTTCAATTCTTCATTATCAACTTTGGTCTCCGGCCGTCCACGGGGCTTGTTCTGCAGATCGATATTTCCAGAACGAAAACGTTGGAACCAAAAACGCACTGTGTTTTCTTTTGCGGCACCGTCGCCATACACATCATTAATCCTTCGAGCCGTTTCTGCAGCACTGGTGCCACGGTGGAACTCGTACTCGTAAATAACGCGATATTTCAAGTTTTCCATTTTGTAAACTGAGTGACGCAAAGAAAAAAAACAATTGAGGAAAAAACAAATGAATTATAATTTTCGAAACACAAATACTTGAGTAAATAGCTGTATAAATTTGAATTTGGAATTCCTAACCAAAGAGAAGATATTTGAGATCAAAGTTGCCAGTACGGCAAAACGCCAATTTCATATGTAAGGACCTAATATAATACGACAAGAGGGCCTCTCGCATGCCATAATGGAGGGTATGACCGAGGGGACAAACTCTAGGGGACGCCCACGCCGAGAGTACCTGGAGGACCTGTTGGTGGACGTGCGCTGCTCAACATATACAGATTTAAAAAGAGCCGCACAGGACAGGGGGGAATGGAGGAGAAGAGTTGAAATTGCTGCAAACCAGTCTTAGGACTGCAACCACGGAGAGGAGTGCCTTATTGATTTTATTTCATATCGCTTCACGGCGTTCGATATCCATCTTTACACTTCCGTCATTTGAGAAAATATTATCGAAATAGCAAAGGGGAAAAAAATACTACCCAAATAAAACAAATGAACAAGCATTCTTTTATAAATTACCTGCGAAGCAGTTTGCAAAGGCGAGAGACAGACACTTGTTGAGGCTATTTTCTTGCGTTGAATGTTATATTAAAACTTTATTTGATTCACAAGACACAGTATTGCTTATTAAATTTTTAGTTAGAAGTTCGATGCTACATACTCGTACATATACAAGTGAATAACGCATCCCTTTCAGAATCGCTGTCGAAACGCTGGCGAGTAAAACAAAATTAAAACTTATTTACGATAAATTCGTAAATCATGTTCTGTTGTGTTTGATGCATGTAAAACAGTTATTGAAAAGAAGCGATAAGGGAAAATAAATGCTGTAGTTTGAAAATAATTATACAAAACAAAACAAACCTGTTACTTTCTCCAAGTTTATTGTGAAGATGTTTTTGAAGTGAAACTTCTATAGGCGCGGTAGGGCAAATTTACCGTGATCGTCACGAAAAGTGAAACGGTGTATTCTATTATTATTTTATTATTATAATATTATTATTTATTATTACTTTTTAATTATTTTATTATTATTACTAAATATATTTTATTTATAAATAAATTATTATTAATTATTTTAATATTAATAATTATTTATTATTAATAATAATTGATATTGTTAAGTGTATTATATTATTATTACAATTATTATATTATTTATTATTAAAATTGTTTATTATTAAAAATAGAAAAAAAATATTGTTCGTTATATATTATTTTTATATTAATATATTTAACATTTATTAATTTTATTTATTATTAAATTATTTTATTTTATTTTAATTAACATTTATTTTATTATATATTTAGTTTATAATTTATATTTAATATATAATTATGATAATGTATACATGTATGTTATTATAATATTAATAATTATTTATTATTAATAATCTTTATAAATAAAAATGTAAATGTTCGTTAATTATTTGTAGCTAATCTCCGGAAGTTCTCTACCGATCGCTTTGAAATTTTGAGTAAAGTTAATATTCGTCAACGGAAATGTTTTTTGATTTTTATTTTTATATATATATATCAGTGTATATAATAAAATTTTTAATTAAGAGATGAATATTTACGCGAACCTGTCGGGGACAAGGATATCAAATATTGAATATCAACTGTCAAATTTGACAGTTGAGCATATTGCATTTTCGAGGTTTAGTAATTAATATTTGATATTCAATGATTTAGTCTATAACCATAAAATATAAAATAATTTTATGTTTGATAATAAATATTTCCTGTTGAATAATAATTTCGTAATTACAGACGAAAAATAGGTTAGAATCCAAGATACGTCAAAATAAAATTTGTGTTAATAAGGATAAGTTCCATATTAAGGATAAGTTCCATTGTGTCATAGCAGCTTGAGAAAATCTTAATATGGCTGAGTCTAGACTTTATAGCGCAAGCGCAGGAAATATATTTGGCAGAACTAATACTAAATTTGTAAAAAATATCCAACTATAATTTTATTTGTTTTGAAATATTTTGAGTATCGTTAAAATAAATATAATCGCTAAAACAAATATAGCTTATATGTATAAAGAGATCTAAAATAAATATAACTTACATGTATAAAAAGATCGAGGATCGCTAAAATAAATATAACTTATATGTATAAAAAAACAGATGCGTGATACTCTCGCGTGGTAGAAGTGAAACTTCTTAGCTCCTAGGAAAAGTTGATTTTATGCATTGCTTTTTTTCGATTTGTTAACGATTTTTTTTAGGATTAGGAAATGGTTCTGTGGAATTTAATTCAAGAAAGTCTCTTTTAATTCGATGAAAAAACTATTTATTTTTTATTTTTTATAATAAACAATAATAAATAATAATTTTAATAATAATATAATACACTTAATACAAGAAAATTTATATTTTTTTAATGTTAAATATATTAATATTTTTATATCATTATTAATTATTCAATGAATTATTTTAAAATAATTATTTAATTATTTTAATTATATTATTAAATAATGTATTATTAGAAATGTTATTTTATTATATAATTTTTTTTGTATAGTACCATCTGCGCTAATTTATCCGCCATTTTCATTTCATAATGTGCGTTGTTAACAAACCTACCTCTAAGATTATCTTTTTCACTTAGTTTTTTTAACTTATTTTTTTATTTTTCTGTTCAATTAGCGATAAAATTTAATTGTGTTGATTGATTTTCGTTTAAATTCAAATCATATCGTGAATTGATCTCTTGGAGTGACGCGATTATTTGCTTCACAGAGACAACGTGATGCTGGTATGTACATTTTTGACAAACGTCATATTTATTTTAAACGAACTGAGAAATTTTTGCTTATTTGTAACAAGATGTATTAATTTGTCATCATTGTTGTTTTTTGTAATGTATTTACCTAAATAACTTGCTATTTATTAGAATAGATATTTATTGTTCATTAATGACGCGTCCAAACATGTCACATCCAAATTTAATTCGTGCGTAGTTTGCAATGTCTTTCCTTAACATTTAATGAATTCCAATAATCTCTCTCTTTGCTTAACATTTAATTCGTTCCAATTATCTCTGTATTTCCTTAACAATACTCCTATTGGACAAATATTTGACAAATGCGTGTCCAGCTGCAAAACGATCGATCAGCTGAGATATTCTCACATCAATTGCTGGAAATTGGTAACGGAAAGGTGCAGGTTGATATGACCCCAGGATGAATTTCACTGTCTCATAACTTAATGTTTCACAATTTCGAGGAAGCAGCAGAACGACGTGTAGCCGGACTTGAGGATGCACGGTTGCGAGCACGGCGATCGCGTTCTGCAGATTCAGAACTGGTTCGTTCTCAACAGAATGTACGCGACAGGCTGATAGTGGCTGAAATAGGTCATTAGGAATATCAAAAGTATCTTTTTTATATAGAATTTAATTTTATCTCTACGTTTATATTTCAAAATATATCAAATCGTATATAGAAATGGAGATTTTTTAATATGTTTGATATTCATTCGTTTGAATCAGACCAAGCTTCGCTCTGAAGAATACGTTCATTTGCGAGATACAGTTGTAAATGACGGTAATACAACTAACGTTTGAAGACTAACGATTTGGCCATCTTCATATACAGGCAGTCCACGTCATATGCATGAGTATGCTCAATATGCAATTGCGTATGTTCGTCACTACGGGTGTCCAGACCTATTCACTACATTCACATGCAATTCAGCTTGGGACGATATACAACAGCTCATGGTAAAACATGAAGTGTTTCGGTCTGTGCGCTGCTGGATATACTCAGTGGAATAGCAAAAGAGAGGATGGCCACATGCACATATATAGTACTAATCTGGCTTTATAACAAAATCACTTCAAACGAAATCGACAATGTAATGTGCGCTGAAATACCCGATGCCGACGTCGATAAGGATTTGCATGAAGTTGTGACGAAATATATGATACATGGACCTTGCGGTACACTGAATTCAAATTCACCATGCATGATAGACGGAAAATGATCTAAGCGATATCCTCGAGCATTAGTATCCAACACGGTTACAGGAAACGATGGATATCCTTTATAAAGAAGAAGATCAACAGAAGATGGCGGGAAATTAGCAACCATACAAATGTGAAATGGTGACATCAAAGTAGACAACCATTGGGTTATTGGATATTCGCTTTTGCTATCAAAAGCATACAAAGCGCACATAAACGTGGAATACTGTAACCCCGTTAAATCGATCAAATACATTTGTAAGTACAATACGTGAATAAAGGCAGCTACATGGTAGTTTTTGGCGTGCAACCAGAATGCGGGATGGGAATGCGGTCATACATATCGATGAAATCGCACAGTATCAGGCTGGAAGATACATAAGCAGCAATGAAGCTGTATGGCGAAATCTTTCATTTCCCATACATGAACGAAGTCCAGCTGTTGTTCACTTAGCAGTACATCTAGAAAATGGACAACGCGTTTATTTCACAGCTGCAAATGTGCAACAAATAGCCCTGAATCCACCGGCTACAACGTTAAATGCTTTCTTCACGTTATGTCAAAATGACGCGTTTGCGAAAATACTGCTGTATCAGTGATTGTGACATCAAAAGAAGAATTGGTTGAAAAAGTATTTACCAATATTCAAATCAATTATAAAAATCACGATTGGCTGAGTGAACGAGCTATTGTTGCCGCCAAGAACAAAGACGTTTACGAACTTAACAATATTATTCAGTTCCTTTTTTAATGTTTCGCAATTTTATATGTTTTTGTTATAACTTTCTTTCTTCTTTTTCAGTGCAATCGATCTTTCATTTGAATTCAAATCATATCGTGAATTGACCTCTTGGAGTGATGCGATCATTTGCGAGCACGGCAATAAACGCGACAGACTGAGAGTGGCTGAGAGACATAAAAAATATTGTATACCCACAAGCATTGTGAAATTAAACATATTAGAAACGTGTGCATTCTCTTTTCTTTATTTTCCATTTAACCAGACTGAGCCACAGCAACGCGTGGCCGGGTACAGCTAGTAATTAATATTATTAAGTTATTATATTATTATTAGAATATTTACTCATTAGTAGTAAATATTTTACTTATAATTATTTTAATAATAATTATTATTTATTATTATTAATATTTATTATTAATAAATATTTTATTTATTAATAAATTATTATTAATTATTTTAATATTAATAATTATTTATTATTAATAATAATTAATATTATTAAGTGTTTTACTAGTATATTATTATTACAATTATTATTTATTATTAAAATTATTTATTATTAAAAATAGAAAAATAAATATTGTTTGTTATATATTATTTTTATATTAATATATTTAACATTTATTAATTTTATTTCTTATTAAATTATTTTATTTTATTTTAATTAACATTTATTTTATTATTTATTTAGTATATAATTTATATTTAACATATAATTATGTTAATATATACATATATGTTGTTATAATATTAATAATTATTATTTTATAATTAATCATAATTTAACTAATTAATAATGTAATATTATAATACTATTATTAAAAATATATTAAAAATAATAAAAAAATAATTAAATAATTATTTAACAATAATTCATTTAATAATAACATAAAAATATAAATATATATATTATTAAAAAATATAAATGTAATATTATTAAGTGTATATTATATTATTATTAAAATTATTATTATTTATTATTATAAATAAAAAAAATACAATTTTTTTATTTTATTAAGAGAGATTTTCTTGAATTAAATTCCACATAACTATTTCCTAATCCTAAAAAAAATCAACAAATAGAAAAAAAGCAATGCATAAAATCAACTTTTCTTAGGAGCTAAGAAGTTTCACTTCTACCGCGCGAGATTCTCACGAATCTGTTTTTTTATTATATTTTGGTGGAAATCGAAAAAAGATAAGAATTAATGGAAAATAAAATTACAAGTAATATCTTCCCTTCGATTTGTTTTCGTATTATATTAACCAAATTTTAAAGCGTGAATAATAAATATTAATTTAAAAGATATTTTCGTTTTATCAAATACGAGTACATCAATTAAAAATATAAATTATTCGTAAGTTTTAAATTGTGCGCCTTTCTGCTCTGTCCCACCCGAGAGGCTTAAATCGACTTTTTGTCCAAAAAATATATGTCCACACTGTAGATGTCGACAAAGCTGGTACGCCATCAGACAAGTGACAGTGTTAGTAAAATGTTATTAATTTATTTATTTTAATATTATTTTATTAGTGTGGTTGGTCATTTTTGTATCCCTTGTCCAAGAGAATAAAAAAAGGGATGGAGTGAGGAGCACGTCTTACATTGAAGGGTGCTGATATAGAGAGAGTGGAAACATTTAAATACCTCGGAAGTATCCTAGTGGAAGACCTCGACCCAGAAACCTAAGTCAAGTGCAGAATTGAATCATCTCGTGCGGCTTTTAATAAAATGAGAAGCGTATTCTGCGATGATAATCTAAACTTGAAACTTCGACAACGGTTAGTCAAATGCTACGTTTGGTCAGTGTTATTGCATGGAGTGGAATCATGGACCCTCAAAGTTGGTAGTATGAACCGACTGGAAGCATTGGAAATGTGGATGCATCGGAGAATGCTACGGATACCCTGGACAGCAACACAAGGGTTCTTCAAAGAGCCAAAGTTGATAGAGAGTTGCTGACTAATATTAAAATCCGAAAGGTGTCCTACTTGGGTCATGTACTTAGAGTAGCAAAGTACTAATTACTGCATCTGATCATCCAAGGCAAAATAGAAGGACGAAGAGGTGTTGACAGGAGGCAAATCTCCTGGCTCCGCTATATACGTTATTGGGCTGGCATAAGGGGCGTCGGAGATCTTTTTTAGGCTGCCGGGGACAGAGATGTCTACTCTCAGGTGATATTCAACGTTGGGGGAACCTGACATGACACTGAGAAGAAGAAGAAGAAGAGAGAACTATTCTTTTTTTTTTCGAAATATTAATTTTGTCAGATTTGGCGTAAGTAATAATTTATATACTCGTACAGTATGTAACAATCTGTGAGTGATTCTGTGTCAATATTACTGTACATAATAATATTGTGTATTGAAATACAATAATAAGTAATGATTCATTGTGAATTTATTCAAAATATACCTAATTTATAGCAAATTGTATATATCAAGAATATTTTTTAAATAAAACGTTTAAAAAAAAAACAAATGCGTGAGACTCTCGCGCCGTAGAAGTGAAACTTCTTAGCTCCTAGGAAAAGTAGATTTTATGCATTGCTTTTATTTAATTTGTTAACGATTTTTTTAATAGGATTAGGAAATGGTTATGTAGAATTTAATTCAAGAAAATATCTCTTAATTAAATAAAAATATATTGGGATATTTTCGTCTTCCGTTGTTTCGAGATTAATGATTGTATCAGGTACAGTAACCATGTCAGTATCAGTGTACGTATACTCGTATGTTATAGTTCACTGTAAAACTGTTCGTCTGGCACTCTTCAAGATAAAGTCTCACGACCTGGTAATTGTGTAATCAGAAAGTTTAAGTGCAATTATGTGGTGTTTTCCTAGTGACATGTTTCGATAAAGTTTTTTAAGACATTATCTTTTTTCTTATATTTTATATACGAGTATCACACTCGTATATGTGTATTCATGGAGATTTTTTTTTTTTTTCTGTGTTGTTTATAGTTAAGGCATTAACGTTGTGGAGGTTTAAAGACATTGTAATTTATTTTTATCAAACACTGTTTATTCCACTTTTTTGTAACGGTATAACCTTACCGGTTTCAAGGTGCATACCTCATCTTCAGGGGAGCACAAACAAGACTAAATTATGTTCGTATCAGTGTACCGGTAGGGTTATACCGTTACAAAAAAGTGGAATAAACAGTGTTTGATAAAAATAAATTACAATATTTATTTTCTCAAAACAGGCTTAGCCAAATATATTCAAAGTCACTTAAGTACGTTGATGAGTGCTTTCTAAGGCGCTCAATCTTGGAAGAAAATTTACTTTTGCTTTTTGTAATGTGATATGAAATATGTCAATATCCGAAGCAGTCCCATTCAAAAGAGTTAAGGCCCTTCCAACAGGCATAGCGGCTGGAAGATCCGTTATTGCGTATGTTATTGTGAACAACCCTACCGGTTTCAAGGTGCACACCTCATCTTCAGGGGAGCGCAAACAAGACTTGTTTGCGCTTAAAGAGTTAAGGCCCTTCCAACAGGCATAGCGGCTGGAAGACCCGTTCTTGCGTATGTCATTGAGAACAGTTCTTGCCGGCGCAGTCGAGTGTAATTGTTAGGAACATTTAACGCTAATCTTTGTAGTAATGCTGGACAGCTCATAACTTCTCGAACGAGTCTGACAACGTATACCAGGAGACGCAGATCTCTTCTTACGCTCAAGGTGGTATACCCGAGCATGCCCAGCAGAAATTAAGTAGGATAAAGCCATGGATAGACACCAAACTTACTCATATAGAGATATCGTAGATATTTTTTTATATTTTCTCCACCACGAGTGAGTCCTGCGCCCCCACCGGGCTCCAAATGCAAGAAACACTTTCTAGTTTGCTACGGAGCAATGAATTTAACAACGTTTTGAGCACCATTTGTGATAGAGATATATACAAAAATATAAATATGGTATTTTATGATATACTATGGAGATGGAGATGGTATGTGCGATGTAACGATTTGACTATGTGATATATATTTTACATATACACGTTAAGGGGGTTTATAAATATATATGTACGTATGATTGTGAGTTTTACATCATTCTGCACCTACCGTTGCAGATCGTTAGGGGTGGTGTTGTTCCTAAAATATGTTTGTTATGGGGTGAACTAGATTTATCTTCGCGTTGTAGTCTGAAAGCGAGCTTACGATCATAAGAGGGTAGAAATGGTTCGAAAGTGAGCCGTAAATTATCTCAGCCTGAGAGACCGTGAATTCATGGATAGTAGAGAGAGACCTGTTTGCATGAAGCCTTTTGTTGCTAACAAAGTACGGCGCATCAATTGTAGTTCGCAAAGCTTTGTTTTCCAGAACCTGGAGTTTGCAAATGCGGGTCTCAAATGCGTGCCCCCAAACCGAGATGACGTACGTCATCTGAAGGTACATGATGGTATGTACAAGTTCAGCTTGTAAGAAGGAAGGAAATTGCAATCGCATTTGCTATATTTACTCTACATTTTAAGGCTTAAGTGGTTAGGCTGGAATGTTTGCGATATATTTTTTAAATTATTTTTTACTTATTTAATTTACGACGCAACAGTTTATATATAAATGCACATATGACAAGCTATACATGACTTTATATTTAACTTACATAGAGATACAAAAAGCAGTAGTAATAATAAAAAGAGAAATTACAAAGTCATTGTTTAAATTTATTTAATATTAATATGTATAAAAGAGAAATTACAAAGTCATTGTTTAAATTTATTTAATATTAATATGTATAAAAGAGAAATTACAAAGTCATTGTTTAAATTTATTTAATATTAATATGTATAAAAGAGAAATTACAAAGCCATTGTTTAAATTTATTTAATATTAATATGTATAAAAGAGAAATTACAAAGTCATTGTTTAAATTTATTTAATATTAATATGTATAAAAGAGAAATTACAAAGCCATTGTTTAAATTTATTTAATATTAATATGTATAAAAGAGAAATTACAAAGTCATTGTTTAAATTTATTTAATATTAATATGTATAAAAGAGAAATTACAAAGTCATTGTTTAAATTTATTTAATATTAATATGTATAAAAGAGAAATTACAAAGCCATTGTTTAAATTTATTTAATATTAATATGTATAAAAGAGAAATTACAAAGTCATTGTTTAAATTTATTTAATATTAATATGTATATTTAAATTCAATAAATTTATGTATTAGGTGTTAACGTAAGTTGTGTCCGTTTTTTTTTCCAATTTAAAAATGAGGTCCAAAAGTAAAACAAAATGGTAAAGGTTATATATACGTCATTCGAAAGAAAATTTTCTGCTCTACAAGATGTGTTTGCTTTTACATTATATATATTATTTTATTTAAAATGTAATGTCAAGTAGACGAAAGTGAGCATTTTCGACACCTCCTTCTGTTCGCGTTCAATCGAGGGAATAAAGCTGTCAAAGCTGCTCGCGATATTTGCGAAGTGTACGGTGAAAATGCTATGAATAAAAGGACAGCTCGTCAATGGTTTTGGCGTTTCAAAGGCGGTAATTTCGACTTGAAAGACATGGAGCGTTCCGGACGACCGGTGGACTTCGATGAGGACTGCTTAAACCTTATTATTCATGAAGATCCTCTTGGCACATTATTTAAACAAAAAAAAAACAGGTTGGCTGGAAGATATCATCACATAACAATAAGGCGACAAGGTTGTACTGTATACAAAAAAGATTTAATAAAATTAATTTAATTGGGTTAATCATATTAATATCAGGAGCCGTTTTAACGCAAAATGGTCAGTCCATTCGTGTGATGTAATAGCCCACAAGGTTTTTGCAGTAATTTGTTATCTATTTGTAGCTCAAAGTGCCGATGTCAAAAGAGCTTTTAACACTTGCCTTACTGTGCTAAACAATTCCGCCAGCCACTATGCTGGACGCCCAGCATCCAGTGAAAAATGTATGTTTTAAATTAAAATTATATAAAATCTGCTAGGTTATCTTTTGTAATTAGCTATAAAATTATTTTATTATGTAAGTCCTGGTCACTCACTATCCGTCATAGGGTGGTGGCAAGTGTCAAGCTCTCATTTCAGAGATCGATGGATATTAGTTTCACTAATAACTTTTGAATCCTGAAAATTAGAGTTGCAACGCTCTCAACATGTCAGGAGTTAAACACAGTTTAAATTCATAAACACTCAATACGATTAAGTTATGTAGAAGTGTTCTTTTTTTTAATTTCTCAGTGAATAATTTAAACATGCTACATAGTTTGGACTAAACAAAACAGACCTCACCCACATTTTTTGTTTATTAGAACTATCAAACACGTATAGATATATCAATCATGTAATATTATGGTTTGAAGTTGGTTTTTTTTCCTCCATAAAAGCCCATGCAAAGCAACGAGATATTTTCGTGATTGTCTCAGAACATGTAAATTGTCCAAATATGCGATAATCTCTTTTTTTTAATGACTAAAGACTTTGTAACTCCCACACTCTACTGTAACTTTGTAACTTCTACACACTCAGCAAACTAATGACTTTGTAACTTCCACACTCTAAACTGAAAGATCATATTGTGAACCAGGCAATCTCCATGGATCTTCCTCGAATAACAACCAGAGGAAGACCAAAGAATTCATGGGTGGTGCAAAAAGATAACCTGATGCAGAGGCACGGCCAGGGGGACGTAGTGCGGGACAGAAGAGCATACAACCTGAGGACGAGGAGAGCTGACCCCAGCAGTCTTCGCAGACAATGAGTTGGGATGGAACCAGAGAGAAGACACTCTAAACTGAAAGATATCTAATAGGTTATAAGCAGGGCTGTGGAGTCGGAGTCGGAGTCAGAGCCGGAGTCGTGGAGTCGGAACATTTTAGGCGGAGTCGGAGTCGGAAAAAATCGACCGACTCCAACTCCGTTTAATTATTTTAACATTTTCTTTAATGAATAACGTTACGGTATGTGTTAACCAGTTAACCTCTCATCGTTTCATGCCTGATACTATGCACACTTTTATAATCGCAATAAACCCCAAAAGGGGATTACGTTCAGTTTACAGTTTTTACAAAATTAGATGTAAAAACAGCAATACTGCGATATCCTGAAATTATTCAAGATTCAGCGCTGACCGTCACGGCCTTACCACTTACCACCTACACAAGCTAAGAGCTTCTTTTGAGACTTATTTTGAGATCTAATTCCATTTAGACCACGAATAGGGAATAAGATTTGTATAAAGTACCTATATTAACTTTCAAAAATCTTATATTGTGTTATATTCAATATTGAATCAAAATAATAATAAACAATATTAATAAGATTTAGTTAACGTATGAAAACAAATGAAGCAACCTTTTTATTTTATTTTAAAGTGTTTTCCTATTTTTTTTATACCTACCTGTGTTGTTTTTCTAATTATTTTAAAAGTTTCATTTAATTCTTTTTTTAAATATTAATATATATTTTTAATATTATTTTAGTGTGAAGATATTGCTTAATGCGTATTGTTTATATATTTTTTTTATAAAATTGTTTCATTTGTGTACGAATATAATTAATTTTTAATTTATACCTGTATCCATTATTAATAAGTCAATATAAATACATTAGGTAGACGCAATAAATTATAAAATAAAATAAAAATTGAAGTCAGAGTCAAGAGTTGGAGTCCGCGTCGGAGTCGGTGTCGGAGTATAAAATAAAGCCGGAGTCGGAGTCGGTAAATTTTCATCCGACTCCACAGCCCTGGTTATAAGTGATAAATTGTATGGGCCCTTTTTTTAAAAAAAATAATACCACCGGGAATCATACCCGAAAACTCCGAATTGGAATCATTTTACGAAGCAGGCCGCAGAAATTGGAAAACAAATTAAATTAAAAAAATAATAGAAATATTATTTTTTTAATTTAATTTGTTTTCCAATTTTCCAATTCAAAGATTTCTCTCTTTGCAAAATACTAACCATTCAAAAAACATGCGTTTCCTCTCTTTGCAAAATACTAACCATTCAAAAAACATGCGTTTCCTCTCTTTGCAAAATACCAACCATTCAAAAAACATGCGTTTCCTCTCTTTGCAAAATACTAACCATTCAAAAAACATGCGTTTCTTCTCTTTGCAAAATGCTAACCATTCAAAAAACATGCGTTTCCTCTCTTTGCAAAATACTAACCATTCAAAAAACATGCGTTTCCTCTCTTTGCAAAATACTAACCATTCAAAAAAATTGCGTTTCCTCTCTTTGCAAAATACTAACCATTCAAAAAACATGCGTTTCCTCTCTTTGCAAAATACTAACCATTCAAAAAACATGCGTTTCCTCTCTTTGCAAAATACTAACCATTCAAAAAACATGCGTTTCCTCTCTTTGCAAAATACTAACCATTAAAAAAACATGCGTTTCCTCTCTTTGCAAAATACTAACCATTCAAAAAACATGCGTTTCCTCTCTTTGCAAAATACTAGCCATTCAAAAAACATGCGTTTCCTCTGCGCCACCCTGTATAATCTAATTTTGACGCAATATCACATATTAATTTACTTTGAACACCATATTCACGCCATAGTTTCCATGGCTTACGTCTTACCACGCAGTCATATGCTTTTTAAGACCACAAATGCGTAATAAACCTTTTATTTTAAGCCATACATTTTTCTTCAAGCATACGTCAAGACAGGATTTGATCCACGAATTCTCTCCATTAAAAAGGCACTCACGCTTTCTTTTCAGTATTTTTTTCTGACAGTTTACTTACTACACTTAGCAAACTAATGACTTTGTAACTTCCACACTCTAACTTCACCCTTACTTGTTGAAAAACAGCCTTAACCTCACGATCCGTTCACCCCCACACACTATAAAATCTATGCTTATTTCATCACAACCTGGCGCTTTTTCTATTTTCATGTCTTTTACGGCCATTCATAATTCTTCTAGTCTAATATTCTTCTTCTTCCTGGTTGGTTTGTTTGACTGTACAGTGGTACCTCGGGTTACGAACTTAATTCGTTCTTTGTTTCCGTTCGCGAGCCGAATGTTCGCAAACCGAAACTTTTTTCTTTAAGATAGTATAGATCGTAGATTTAGTATGTCATTGTGTTTGGCGAGATCAGAAACACGAATACCATTCCCATGTTTAGTTATTATTTCCTTCATTGTTTCTTCTGTAATACTTCGTTTCTTTACACCACTGTCACCACCACTTTTCATTTTCCTGGGGCCCATAATGAGGGTTAATTTAATGCAAAAAATAAATTATATATACTGTATATTATATATATAAAAAGCAAAATAAATGTATCAAGAACAACGAACGCAACGACAAGCAATGTTCACAACGCACGCACCTGAGAACAACTAATGCGTAATTGCGTAATGCGCCGTTACAACTAATTCGTGAGCCGAGGCATTGTACGCAGGTCAAGTCAACATTTGTTCGGAAATTGTGTTCGTGACTAGAGGCGTTCGTGACCCGAGGTTTGACTGTACATGTTTTATCCACCGATGGTCGTCAGACGTGGAACCAGAGAGACCCAACTAACTGTGTTAGGGCTGTATCCGCTATCATTGGCCGTTAATGGCCAACTATTGGCTTAAACTAATGAGCCTGGATACCCATTAGAGATGGTATATGCGACTATTACCCGAATACGTCGTGTTGCCGACACTTACTATTTGTGAGCCGCCGCTAACATGCGGGACAGACGCTCACTTCTTCTCACTTTAGCCGCACTTTTGGGATCCCCGGCGGATTGGTTACCACCAACTTCACACTCAAGTCCGTTGCCCGTCGGTCACCACGTGGAGGTATGAGACGCATGGTGGGAGAAGCTATATCAGTCCAGGCTCTAGGACCAATGTATTGCGATATAACCACCCAACCGACTTCATCTAGTCTTATCTTATTCACATTTTCCAAAAGCTCATATTTTTACTTTTATCATCACTCTCACGTAGTATTTTAAATATTATTTTCATCTTGAACGCACTCCACCTTCTTCTGACAAAACCCTTCAACCGCACTTGATTTCTGTGTTTCTTCCAACTCTGCTTTACATCTTTCTTTCGATAGTCCTACAGTCCATATCGAGCTTTGGCCTCCGTCAATCTTCGCCTCCAATTCCTCCTGTCTTCCGCCACGACCCTCCAATCCTGCGCCTGTAGTAGCGGGGTTGCGTCACTCTCAACTTCGTCCTCCTATTTTATGTATCCCATATTCGTACATCTTATGTAGATAAATCGAATCTGCATCGTCTGTTAACGAATCTAATATTTAATATTATGCCCTCAAGTTAATTAATCTGATATAAATTCGCTTAAAACTTCCAAATTATTTTTATGTGTTTGTTAAAAAAAATACTGTGCATCTGTCACTAATTTAACTTCATCATCTACAATAACCCCTAATACCGCCCTTTGCTCATCCACCCCAGGCTAAATTCACGGACAAATAACTAAATCCCAACTTTTGCCTTTGAAACCTTTTGTTGACTCCTATATATGGTGCAAATGCACTCTATTAAAAGTGCGTACAAAAGCTTGAAATGATAATAAAATCAGAGATAGAGATGGCAGCAAGGCTTACCCCGAAACTCTGAATACATAGACCAGATAATAATGTGGACGTCAATACATAGCTTAAGTGAATGGTCGAGTACTTATTCAGTGGCGTCAGGTATTTATATACATTTTATATATTTTTTTAAATTTTTACAATAAAATATACGAAGCACTTATCTTACTAACTAGGCGTATGCTGTCCTAAGGTAAGTGAACTTACCAATAAAATTTAAAAAATCTGAATTAATTTATCTAATTTTATAGATATGTTATTCATTTAGGTTACAAAATTTAAACACTTGGGTGCTAGCATAATATGCAATAATGACTTATTTAGCGAAATGCTTGAACAATCACAAAAGGCCGCAGCTATTTCAGGGTGTTTAAAGAACACTATCTGGAAAAAGAAACATATGAACATCCAAAGCAAGGTGAGGATATACAAGACCTGTGTCCGCCCCATAATGACATACAGCATAGAGTACGGAGCCGACACTGTCAGAACCAAAAATCTCCTTCGAACCAATGAAATGAAGGTACTCAGGAGTATCGCTGGCAAAACCCGATGTGTGAAGTTGAAGATATTGTCAGATGAGGACGACAGAGAAGAAGGTTCTGGAACGAACACGTATCCAGAATTGTGGAACCGAGAACCGTAAGAATGGCCAGGGACAGTATCCCCCGAGCGAGTAGACCTCCAGGATGACCTCCCAAAAGATGGAAAGACAGCTGTCAGTCGACGTCACAAGAGGGATACGATGATGCAGGACCATAACAGGCCTAAAAGAAGAGGAAGAAGAAGTTATTAATTTTTGGTGAATGGTTAAACATGGTACATCTAGCGGGTTTATTGATATACAATACATCAACTTCTTCCAACCGACCAGCTCATCTTGAATACATTAAACTGTTTAATCCATGACAGATTTTACAAAAAACCGTTATGGCAGAACTTGAAGAAAGGAATTTGTTAGAGGATAAGGAAGGGAAGCGAAGGAAAATGTTTTTTTTTTTTTTAAATAAGCTGTTTATATCAGCCATCTCTCAACCATTAGCGAGTGTATTGCCATGTGGTATTTTTTTCCAGCCAACCAGACTAAAGGCCTTTTGTTTCTTTGGGAACCAGCAGAAATGGGCCCATGCTAGAAGACGGTCGTCTAATTAATAAGACGTGGAGATCGTCTACTCTTACCGGTATATATACATAAAATAATACATACGAGTATACTGTCTAATACAATACTTTAGAGCTGTACCTGCTAATTTTATATATCTGAGCTATCATAAAAACGTGTTACCACATTTCAATCAAAATAATACATTTACTGTCTAATACAATATTTTAGAGCTGTAGCTGCTATTTTTATATATCTGAGCTATCATAAAAACGTGTTACTACATTTAAATCAAAATAATACATATACTGTCTAATACAATATTTTAGAGCTGTAGCTGCTAATTTTATATATCTGAGCTATCATAAAAACGTGTTACCACATTTCAATCAAAATAATACATATACTGTCTAATACAATATTTTAGAGTTATAGCTGCTAATTTTATATATCTGAGCTATCATTAAAACATGTTACCACTTTTCAATAAAAACAAAAATAAGGCATACGTTACATCAAACCCAATTCAACAAGATGCTTAAAATATTAATTTTGCTGTCCCTGATTTGGTATTACAAGTTCATGTTAAAAATTAATTTCTGTCATTTAGTGCTTCTTATTCATAATATAAATTTATACAACGCTCTTAGACTGGCATTAGAAAATACCAAAAAACGAGGGCGTGAGTTACATTAAACCTAATGAAACAAAATCGTTGTTCCTAATACGGTAATCCAAATTCTTGTAAAAATTTTAAATTATGTCATTTTGTTGTTCTAATTTATAACATATGTGTATACTCGTATCTATTCAGGGTTCTTAAAATATTTATTGTTGACTCAACAAAACAATTATAAAACATTTTGTGTTTATTATGCAGTTTTATTATAATCCTGCTTTAATTTTTTTTAATAGGCAATTCACCCAAACTAGGATAATTTGTGCGATCAAATAAAAGACATTACGAAATTATATGAGTTTATATACGAGTAATAAAACTAATTACATTTTTAGATAATTTAGTTTCAACTGATTAAGCTTCAAATTTTTTTATTGAATATGTAAAAAAAAACAATAAAAAATTTGAAAAACAATAAAAAAATTGAAAAACAAAAATTTGAAAAACAAAAAATTTGAAAAACAATAAAAATGTTGAAAAACAAAAAAAATTTAAAAACAAAAAAATAGAAAAACAAAAAAATTGAAAAACAATAAAAAAAATTGAAAAACAAAAAATTTGAAAAACAAAAAAAATGAAAAACAAAAAATTTGAAAAACAATAAAAAAATTATATTGAATCATCACGATACTTAAAAAAAACTGGTCAAAATGATGACTTTTCAAATCTAGATATTCAATATGCATACTCGTATATACTTGGTATTTTATCAACTCATAATTGAGTAATTGAAATGCATGGCTGCGCAGTAACGCACTGGACTTCTACAACTTCAGTTGTTTTTTTTTTAAGCATTATGCAATTGTTTTTTTTAACTGATAATAAATTACTAAATAAAATTAAAAAATTTCGTCATCACGGGCCAACCATGGACTGACGTTTTATTTCAATATAAATTTGAAGGGAGAAAAAATGTAGTCTTGTCCTTTGTTAGCTCGTCGGGTTTTGGTGAGCGGGAAAAAGATAGCTACTTTTACATACATTGCACCTGGCGTCAGTAATCTAAATCTCCTAAATGAATGTGATTCTGCAAAAAGTAACCAACAATTTCATGAAGTGTTACTATTGAATATATTTATATCATTCTGTTATATCTCCACTAAACTTGAATATATATTTATTAATTTAATTGAGAAAGAAAAATATCGGAGAAAGACAAATTTGAATTTACCTCTAATTGTAATGTATATAATTGGAGACCACTATATTTAAAATTAGTACATTTTGTTTTCATCAAAGAATTTATAAAACTCAATTATGGAGTATTTAAATAATGAGTGTTTGACTTATTTAAGGAGATATTCTACTCTAGAGGCGTGAATTTCGGGCGTTTTTTTCGGGGGGCGTAATTGCTGCCTCATTTATAGCAATAACTTAGTAAATATTGAGAATTTATAAAATTTCCTTTTGAGAACACATTCTTAAAGGTATAACATTAAGAATCAAATGTCTAGAGTAGAATATTCCCTTAATTTATGATATTGCTTCGTAATAAGCCATGTTTCTTTTCCCTAACCTTTAATTTAAATTACTCCTACAATAACCTGAACAAAACCGATATTTAGTTCATATGAGTAAAAGTTATGTGAGAGGAAGACCATCGAACGTGTGGTTAGATCACGTGTATGGTATTTTGAAAGAAGTAAATGTAAAAGTCAAAGAAATCGATGGAGCTGTATGAGAAGGCATATAGATGTAGAAGTGTCGAAATATGTTTGTCGTGAGAGAGAAAAACTAGTGTTCAGTCCTTTCTGCATGCCCAAATTCGCGAGGTGCTTTTCAAAAAGACTTCCGTGCGGAAGATCGCCGGTTCAAACCCCGCGCTGTGTTACTGCCAACGAATGACAAAGAAATTTTTCTCCGTAGTATTCGAGGTTATAAGAATACTGATGACTTCGGTCATATAGAATCTATTAAAATTCTTTTTCTAGATCTTGTCACCCGATGTGTCATCGGATCCAGTAGAGTGGTGTAGTCGGTGAATTTGCTGATATACAACGGCTCACTCCCTTAAAAAGTTTGATTGATGTTGTAATAGCAAATGGATCCTTGATTACGGGTCTCAGCAAAGACGACCCCAACAAGCAGATGACGTGATGGTATGTATGTATGACCAGATCAATGATATAAATTTTATTTTTTTTAACATACCGCAAATAAGAAGGCAAGAATCCATTGCGATATTCCTACTTAAGGTTGCTTTAATTGTCCCGCGATTCTAGAAGCACTAAGTTTATATGTACCTAATAAATATAGCCGTGCAAGGAATCACCCTCTGTTCTAACATACATACCAACTTTCAAGACGAATATCATGACTAAACACTCAGTCACGCGTGGTAAAGAGATATTGAACCAACTGAATGACACTGTTGATATATTCTCGGTACAATCTAGCAGTATGAAAAGAATCCTGGCTGATATTCTTCCTAACGAATAAGCTAACGCTAGAAGCAGACCCTCTTTGTGTCTCTCTCCCTGGCTCCATCCCAACTCATTGTCTGCGAAGACTGTTGGGGTCAGCTCTCCTCGTCCTCAGGTTGTATGCTCTTCTGTCCCGGACAACGTCCCCTATGCCGTGCCTCTGCATCAGGTTATCTCTTTGCACCACCCATGAATTCCTTGGTCTTCCTCTGGTTGTTATTCGAGGAAGATCCATAAGCAGACCCTCTTTATGTAACAGGAGAAATCCGTGCAAAGTGGATAAATTGTTTTTTTTTTAAATATTCCTATTTTGGCATACATTAGTTTTTATCAGCTAAATGAATATTTTTTGTTGAAGATAATATTAAATATTTTTTTAATAATAACTTGACATAGAACAAAATAATTTAAACTTATTTTAAGCTTTTGACTTATGTTATACGTATCTTTGAGATAAGCAGGAATATAAACGACTAAATATATTTTGATGGACGTCTACTACAAAACTGTGTTAATAGCAGGGTTTCGCCAATTATTACCTCTCCGGTAATCTCCAACTTGAAAGAATTTATTGTTAACTCCCAGTAAATACCATAGGTTACCTTTTCATCTTGTCGATTCCATAATATAGTCTATTGTGTACTGCTGAATTCGTTGACAAATTGGTGTTTGTTTTTTTTATACAGTACATTTTGTACTGTATTTTAACATATACCGTTGAGGTGACTTGCGTGGTTTAAAATACACATTTTTATTTTTGCTTTAAAAATATTTTATTACATATGATATAATTTTATCATATCCACATACATATCTGTGGCGTTATGGCAAAAGTTGACATGTCCGTTTTTTTTGTCATTTAGTGTTTATTCTCCCAATTTATAGAAAATATTTCTCAGTATGTCGTGGCAAAACTTGGTGTGTCAGTCATTATCAAAACAAAAGTTATATCGTTTGGAAAAACTTCCAAAATGCTTATTTGTACTGATTTTAACAGTTTATCAAAGTTAATATTGCTTCTCCTGTAAACTAAGGTAAAACGGACATATCAACTTCTGACATAACGCCACAGATATTATATGTCACTTTCTAAAAGTAAAAATTTTCTTAATGCGCTAAACGTAAAAGTTTTTTTTAAATCTCCCAATGTGATTGCTTCAGTTCATTTTCCACTCCCATGTGCATCAATGTTTATTTTGAATGTTTAAATAACATGTCTTTTGGTACCTCATTAACTTTCTTTCCTATTCTACCTTACCCTTATGTATCTTGTTCCACCATTCCATCTACTGAGAACACTCTTCAAAGTAGCAGTTTCTTTCCTGTTCTACCTTACCCTTATGTATCTTGTTCCATCTTTCCATCTACTGAGAACACTCTTCAAAGTAGCAATTTCTTTCCTGTTCTACCTTACCCTTATGTATCTTGTTCCACCTTTCCATCTACTAAGAACACTCTTCAAAGTAGCAATTTCTTTCCTGTTCTACCTTACCCTTATGTATCTTGTTCCACCTTTCCATCTACTGAGAACACACTTCAAAGTAGCAGTTTCTTTCCTGTTCTACCTTACCTTTATGTATCTTGTTCCACCTTTCCATCTACTGAGAACACACTTCAAAGCAGCAGTTTCTTTCCTGTTCTAGCTTACCCTTATATGCCTTGTTCCACCTTTATTTTTTTTTTAACCTGGTGAGTTTATTGCCAAATGGCAATCTCTTCCAACCAACCAGAAAGATGTTGTATAAGCCCTAAATGTAAACCAGACTGGAACCCTATTTAAAAAAAATCTGGGTTCCAGCGGGGATCGAACCCGCAACCTCCGGATCGGCAGACAAGTGTCTTACCACCAGGCCGCCTTTCCATCGACTGAGAACATACTTTAGTAGCAGTTTCTTTCCTGTTTTAGCTTACCCTTATATACCTTGTTCCACCTTTCCATCGACTGAGAACATACTTCAAAGTAACAGTTTGTTTCCTGTTCTAGCTTACCCTTATATACCTTGCTCCACATTTCCATCGACTGAGAACATACTTCAAAGTAACAGTTTCTTTCCTGTTCTAGCTTACCCTTATATACCTTGTTCCACCTTTCCATCGATAGCAGTTTCTTTTTTGTTCTATCTTACCCTTAAGTATCTTATTCCACCTTTTCATCGACTGAAAACATACTTCAAAGTAGCAGTTTCTTTTTTGTTCTAGCTTACCCTTACGTATCTGGTTCCACCTTTCCATCGACTGAGGACATATTTCAAAGTAGCAGAGTTCCATCGACTGAGAACATATTTCAAAGTAGGTTCTCAGGTTCCTTTCTTTGAGATGTGTGCGGAACATGGAAACACCATAGTATGTTACGTAATATATTTCGAATAAAGACTTCATGAATTATCCTTTGTTCAAAGGTCTTCGTGTTATTGTATTGACATTGCCAGTGACCACTGTAATGTGTGCATCTCCGCAACATGTATCATAAGTATGAAGTAGTTGTTCTTCATTATTCTTCAAAGGTCATGCCTCAGCTTCATGTATCGGGCCTGATCATTTTCTTGTAGGTCTTGCTCTTAAGTTTTATTGATAGTCGTCTGTCCCTATATTAACACATTAATCGTTATGAATTTAAAACAGTGTCTTATTAAAAAGCGCAATTTTTTATTTATATACACTTGTAATCTCCAGTTATCGGATAATAGAGACATTGGAGTGCCTTGCAGTCCATGGAGTATGGAGCATCCGCCTCCATCCCTACTCGAAGAAATCTATCATAAACATATATATATATATATATATATATATATATATATATATATATATATATATATATATATATATATATATATATATATATATATATATATATATATATATATATATATATATATATATATATATATATATATATATATATATATATATATATATATGTGTATTTGTTTGCTTCCATCTCATCATCAAACTTCCGATCGCAAAATAACAATTATTTCATTTTTTCTTCAAAGCCTTGAAATGTTTCACCAGCGTTTCCTTCGCCGAATTATTCGGATCCACTGGAGTGATCATGTCACAAATGTTTCGGTCCTGCAACGCTCCAACTGTAAACCTATGGAAGATATGGTTGTAAAGACCGGGCATGTGATATGCATGGGCGATCATAGACTCCCAAAACGCGTCTTGTACGGGGAAGTGGTGGGCAAGCGAATAGACGGTGGGCAGAGGAAGCGCTATAAAGACAGTCTCGAGAGTTGCTTACTTTGTGCGGGGCGCCTGAGGACTGGGAGCGGATGGCTCAGGACCGTGAGGGATGGAGAGCCGTATGTTCTCGGACTGAGCGGCTAAACGTGTGAGAAACAGTCAGCGCGCTGCGAACATGCGTCAGCATGACCAAGCGGCTCAGCAGAGTCCATATGTCTGTGGCATTTGCGGAAGGGAGTGCGCATCTAGGATCGGGCTGTTTTATCGCAGAAGATCGCTCGATCGACGTGGGAGAAAGGTTCGAGATTGACGTTGGAGTGGCGAGGGGATCCTCGACTACGAGGCTCGGCAACGACATGATTGTTGACCAATATATGATCTTATTGTATACTCACTCATATAATCAATTTTTAGAAAATATGAATATGACAGTTTTGCTGTCACTGTCGTTCGATTTAAGGAAAATATTAAATTAAACCATCATTTCACACATAGATATCTTTATTTGAATAATTTTCAATTTAAATATAATTAGTAAAACTATATAATATTTCAAATAAAAAGGACGGAACTTAAAAATTAAAACAGGTTAATTACAATTTATATTAGCAAGTAAGATAGTTAACTACGAGTATAAAAGCTAGTAATAGCAAGTAATTTATAATAGCTAGTAAGATACGAGTATAAAAGCTAGTAATAGCAAGTAATTTATAATAGCTAGTAAGATATGAGTATAAAAGCTAGTAATAGCTAGTAAGATAGTTAACTACGAGTATAATACCTAGTTTATGTGTATTGTAATATAAAAAAGAGAAATACTTCAATAACCAAGTGTGACTCAATAGATAAACGTTGTGTATTTTTTAATCCAGAACGTTACCCTTCCCATATTATAATCTATCTGTGACTTTAGTCAGTTTTTAATAACTGTTGATAAGAAAATGATTTTCATCAACGAATACATTTTGAAAATAGCATGCGAATGGCAGTCTTGTGTTTGTTTGTTTCTTTGGTTGGTTGAGACCGGTGTTCTTGATGGGGCATGATTTTTTTAAATCAAATATCTTCCATACTAACTGATCTGAAGGCATCTTCTTAAAAGTCGACATCAGAACCGCTGTTGAGATGATATCATCTTGAAAGACTCTCATATTCTTGACAGTTTTGGTATGCTTTTTAATTTGATATTTGTATTGAGTAAAATGAAGAAGAGCACGCTGAATGGGCATGTGGAACGAATGAATGAAGCAATACTAACAAAACAAATATGTAGTGCAAATATGAATGGAATGTGTGTAAGACTAAAACCAAAGAAAACGTGGTTCGATCAAGTGAATGATACTATGAAAAAAGGAATTTAAAAGTTGTATAAGAAGGTGTATGAATGTAGAAGTGGCTAAGGATGTATGTTGAGATAGGACGGTCTGGCGCTCTGTCTTATTTGCCTACACCGACAAATAAATTATGTGATAGTTTGTATCTAGGGTATGTTGAATTTGATTTATTTAAGATTTTTTTGGTTTATATTTCTACAGGAATACTAGCTATTGCATAGGATTTCGTGTTGTAAAATACGGAAAAATTAAATGCACTTTCTTCGATCATGACTAGGAGACTTCGAAACTACATTCCGTCAAAAAAAAACGTATCTGTGTATTTATTAACAATATTACCGGTGTATAATAAAGTGGTTCTAAAGGTATTACAACATTTGTTGTAAAAAAATTGTAAAATACAATCTCGGTGCTATAAAACGGGAAATACCATTTCCATTCTCACAACTTACCGACTAATTCTACTGACTGGGTGTGTCTTCACTATTATATTGTATTTCGTAGACAACCTTCGAACTACAAACACGAAACGTATTTTGAGTGAAAAGTTACATTATCAAATAATTAATTATGAATTGGTAAAAAGTTACTGGCATAGTTATTGACTATTAATTAGAATACTGTAAATATTTTTTTAATATGCTGAAAACGTTTGACAAAAGCATTTTAATATTTAATATGTATATCAACTTAATTCTAAAAAGATTAGTTAAGAAAAATATGTAGTATTGTAATATTTTTATGAGTTAAAAACCATCTAATTTACAACATTCAGATCAAAAAGTATTATTAAGTTAAGTTTAAAAACAGATAAGTTTAAAAAATATTGCATATTAACTGAAAATTTTAAGAAGCTTGTCTCTGAAAATAATAAAAAATAAATTTTCGAACAGTATCTTTAAATATTAGGTGTTAACATAAGTTGTGTCCGTTTTTTTTTTTCAATTTAAAAATGAGCACCAAAAGTAAAACAAAATGCTAGAGATTATACATCGTTCGAAAGAAAATGTTCTGCTCTACAAGATATTGTGTTTGCTTTTACGTTACATATATTATTTTATTTGATTACAAGCCTTCAAGATGGAATGTCAAGTAGACGAAAGTGAGCATTTTCGACACCTCCTTCTGTTCGCGTTTAATCGAGGGAATAAAGCTGCTCGCGAAGTGTACGGTGAAGATGCTATGAATTAAAGGACAGCTCGTCGATCCTTTTTAAGTTTCAAAGACGGTAATTTCGACCTGAAAGACATGGAGCGTTCCGGACGACCGGTGGACTTCGATGAAGACCGCTTAAACCATATTATTCATGAAAATCCCTTTAACGTACACTTCGCAAATATCGCGAGCAGCTTTGGCAGCTTTATTCCCTCGATTGAACGCGAACAGAAGGAGGTGTCGAAAATACTCACTTTCGTCTACTTGAGATTCCATTTTGAAGGTTTGTAATCAAATAAAATAATATATGTAACGTTAAAGCAAACGCAATATCTTGTAGAGCAGAACATTTTCTTTCGAATGATGTACAACATTTACCATTTTGTTTTACTTTTGGTGCTCATTTTTAAATTGAAAAAAAAAACGGATACAACTCATGTTAACACCCAATATTTATTCGTAAGAATATATTTTTTCATTTTATTAATAATAAACACATAAACTTAATAAAATGAGAATACTTAAACTTGATGCAAAGCCAAGGGCGCATTTACTCGAATGTAACGTAATAAACCGTAATAACGTAGAAAATCAGTTGGATAAAAATTGACCCATGATGCCGACGTTTCGAAAACGTAGCAATTTTCATTTTCAGAGCTTGTTCATAGTCAACTTCGCCATAAGTGGATGCCCGTATACCGCTGGCCTACAGCAGTCTCAAATGCAACGTACGTGCATGGATCCGTCAGTTCCACAAATGTGGAAGTTGTTGTTAATTTTCAATTGAATATAGGCTACCATACTAATATGAGATGGCATATGTCGTTTCTGTTAATATTGTTTGAATATTTCAGCCATTAATTTCAACTTTAATAAGAAATCAAAGATATTCAAATCCAACAACATGGACCTAAAGCTCCACAAGCAATTGGTCAAAACATATGTGTGGAGTATTTTGATGTATGGTGGCGAGGCATGGTGCATAGGCGTAAGGGATCCAAAATAGATTTGAGGCCTTCGAGATGTGGACCTATGGATGAATCTTAAGGATTTCCTGGAGAGACCACATTACAAATGACGAGCTTCTCAGCAGGATCGAAGAAACCAGGCACCTGTCAAACCCCATATCGGAAAGACGTGCAGAATGGATGGGTCATATGCTGCGATAATATACTGGAGGGAATGATTGAGGAATCGATTGGCAGAGGGCTTCCTCGCCGGGAGTATCTGGATCAAATATGTCACGATATGGACTGCACCTCCTATACAGAGCTCAAGAGGATGGCTGAAGACCGAGCGGAGTGGAAGAGGAGATGCAGAGCTGTGCTGGTAACTGATTCCCAGGATTCAAACTGAAGAAGAAGATTTCAGCCAGCGGATTCAGCGCGCATCCGCTTATCACGAATTTGACTACGAACAAGCCCTGAAGACGGAAACTGCAATGTTTTCGAAGCGTCGGAATCATGAGCCAAACAACGCGGTTAAACCTTATCTAACTGATACGAGAACCTTGAAAATATATGAAGATTATAGAAGGAAACAATACAACAACAACAAAAATATGAACATGAAATTATTTCTCAACCGTTGATAGTTGACAAATACAAAAATTAAGTCAAATCCAAGATTAATAATACGCTCTCAAAGGAATCATTGATCGCTAATGTATTACTCGATTTATGATATAATAAAGCGGAATATATAAAAAAATTGCAAACGAATTTATGAATGTAAATTTAAACAGAAGTTGATAAATTTAGTACAGAGTCGATACAATATTATATGCATATGTAAATATATATTTTAACTTAATAATGGTTAAATTGGACAGAGTATTCTAGATTTTTTTTTGCTTGTATTAACCCAATGAATTATTTTCTTTAATATGTAACATCAAAAACCGTCGAGTTAAAATGTTTTTTCTTACTGTATAATAATAAAAATATGTTTTTTTAATGTGAAAACGTTTTTGTCAAATTCAAATTAAATTTTACCAAAATAAATTAATTTTTATTTTGCCATAGTCAGCCGATTATTATTTGTCACTCACTTAAAAAAATATTCAATAAGTAATTCTAATGAAAATTTTGACTTGGTCAGTTATGGAATAGATTTTTTTTATTTTATCCCATAAAATTTACATCATTTAATTTAATAATAGCACAGAACGTATTGATCATTCTAACTTGGACCGATTCACTTTTATTATTTATTAATTTTTAATACAATTCGAAATACTCGTACGTTATTATTTTATTTTTGTAATATTTTTATCAAAAAAAAAATACATAAATTATTTAACACCTTGGAAAAGAACAGCACCAAAATCTTCAAAAAATATATACATTTATTATAAAAATTATAATCTTATTAAAAATAAACTTAATTAAGTATTAAATTAATAATCTTATTTGTATACCATTTTTGTTACTGAAATCATGAAACTCATAAATGCCTTAACCTATTGTATAGTTCAGAAATTCTAGGATGAGTCCTGTGACAGTTCACAAATTTGCCCCAATACAACCTTGTAACGATGTTCAGTGATTTTAATTATTTTATCAACTTTAATATTAGCCTCAATTCTAATAAATAGCAAGTTATTTAGGTAAATACATTACATAAGGTTGTATTGGGGCAAATTTGTGAGTTGTCACAGGACTCATCCTAGAATTTCCGAACTATAGAATAAAAGTTCTTCCCAAAAGGCGAATGATAAAAAAAAATTAATTGATATTGGATAAATTGAAATTATCAATAATAATATAATTTAGTTAAGGCATTAACATTGTGGAGGTTTTATCAAACACTGTTTATTCCACTTTTTGTAACGGTATAACTCTACCGGTTTCAAGGTGCACACCTCATCATCAGGGTTATACCGTTACAAAAAGTGGAATAAACGGTGTTTGATAAAAAAAAAAAAATATCAATAATTATTTTTTTAAGCAAAAATATCAAGATATCATTTTTAATTCCGTTTTAATATTGTAATTTTATAGTTACAAAGAAAAGGGTTCAAGATGTAGTGCAATAATTATCAAATCATTGGTTTATTGCGTAAAATAAGAAAACTGTATCGATTATATACTCTTAAGTAGCATAGGTATATGGTACAGTACCCGGCGGTAAGTAATACACTTCGGGCTTAAGAAAGAGACTGTCGGCCATAATCGGCTAGCTTCGGTTTTGTAGAGCGTCGTCTCTGTCGCGCGATGCACTAATAGTACACCCTAGAACGCTTGACGACTGACAAATCGCGATGGAACACGTGTATGAATGACAGAGACGACGCTCTACAAAGCCGAAGTTAGTCGATTATAGCCGACAGTCTCTTTCTTAAGCCCGATGTGTAATACTTACTTCTAGGTACTGTACTGCATTATTATGAAACCATTATATAATGTATTATTGAGTAACGAATGATTGAATAAAATATAACCATTTTTCGAAGATATAAATTTCGAAGTTATAAAAAAAATTAGTATAAATGTTTTAAGAAAAATTAATGTAAATGTTTTAAGAACAATTAATGTAAATGTTTTAAGAACAATTAATGTAAATGTTTAAAGAACAATTAATGTAAATGTTTTAAGAACAATTAATACAAATGTTATATGAACAATTAATATGAAGACAAATATTATGGAAAAAAATTAAAGAAAGGAATTAAATATGATAACGGAATGGGTTACGGAAGACTAACAAAACATAAAAAAATAATGAATCGATAGTAGAATGAGAAAGATCAATGAGAGAATGGATATAATAAGTAGCATGTATGATGAGATGTATGGATGTGAACAAATTGAGAACTCTCAGCATGGATTGAAATGCTGCTGGCTGGAATTCAGATTTTTTTAAAAAGGATTCCACTCTGGTTTCACTTAAGACCTCTTTGACATATTTCTGGTTGGTTGGAAAAGCTTTCCACATGACAATTAAGTGGTCAGATTGTACTGTATATAACGATCAATACAATACAAAGGCGTAGAAATCTGTCATCTCAACTTAGAACCAAATTTGACATGACGTGATGGTATTATACATGTAAACATGTTTAATTAACTTTTCCCTTCCTGTGCTAAAAATTCCCCCCGTTCCGGTGATGTGTATTTAATACACATGTAAAATAGAGCGATTTAAAATCGGAAAAATAAGAATATTCATAGCCAATCGCTTAAATTTGAAGTCAAAAGTGATAATAATTTAAATTTAATTACTGAAAACATGAAAAAAACATCGGTTGACGTTCACAAAACGGGCAAAAAACCACCTCAGATGAATGCGCTAGAGTGACTGAGACGGACTAACACTGTGTTTGATATGTTATACCTCGAAGGAACAAACACAACTGCAAACTGAGATTCTATTTCTTGCGTTCTCATATACCGAAGTAGAGTGAGAGTGAGACGTGAATAGCGTCGGTTCCTCCCCCATAGCGGTTTTTAGAATGAATATACATACGTCACACACTGGCACACGTTTGATTGTATCGGTGAATTAATTCCCGATTTACATAAAATATCTCTGATGTGACGGATAAGTGCTAATAATTATTATTTTATCCAATGCGTAAATGTATTACGGAAGAATACCTAAAATCTGAACCCAGTATTTATTATATTTATAGAGATATTAAAATTTTTAGAAGTGTACTAGTTACACATCACAGGGAAGGAAGGGTTAAACACAAAGTGACATAATTTAAAACGTAGTTTATTTTATAATCTATTTAATTGTTCAACATTACGTTTTACTTTCAATCAAGAACAAAAATATTAGCAAATATTGTTAAATATTTATGCAACGAAACATATATCAATCACTACATTTCCTAAAGAACTATGCGTAAAGTACCGTGCTCAAGAAAAAAGTATGAAGTGCCTTATATGCTATGACTACAATATCCATTTATTTTAAATTAATGGAGCCTAATTTAATTTAAAAATTAAATGGGAGTATCACGAAATATTAATTAATTAAAAATAATATTAATACAATTCATTTCAGTTTTACTGAATTTGAAGTAAAATCCATTTCATGGCGCGCCTCAAGATTGCGGTAGTTTCTCAACTTAAGATTAATAATCGGGGCTCGTGTACATGTCGCTGATGATTCTTTCTATGGGAATGCTACCGATGGTCTTCCTGAAGAACAGTTCTTCTATTGTCGACGCCGAGACCAGTTTTAGTGTTGGAAGAACCATCAAGATGGTACAGAAACGTAGAGGCCTCGTTGGAGATGTCATTGTCACGTACTAGAAATAAAAAATAAACAATACTTAGGAAAACACAACTTTTTAGCAAAATCTTGACTAAACTTTATATGAAATTTATCTTGAGGCCCGTTCTCACGGTTCAAGTTCAGTTGACTGATTAAAGTTGATCAACAAAAGTTGAATACAGGCCCGGTCTCACGGTTCAAGTTTAATTGGCCGATATAGTTGATCAACAAAAGTTGAATACAGGCCCGTTCTCACGGTTCAAGTTTAGTTGACCGATTAAAATTGATCAACAAAAGTTGAACACGACTTGAATCAGTTTTTGTTCACACATTTCAATAGAAACTGATTCAAGGCCCGTTCTCACGGTTCAAGTTTAGTTGACCGATTAAAGTTGATCAACAAAAGTTGAATGAAATCTGTAGTGAGAACCTTTGTTTCAATAGAGTTGATCAACTTTTTAGTTGATCAAGAAAAGATTAACCCAGGCAAACTTTATCGTTCAAGTTATAAGTCATCCTCCATTTGCTTTCAAGTTGAAATCTGTCTTGAAACGTGTGAACATGTGAATTGTCAAGTTTGCTTTCAACTCGATAAATATAAAAATAAACATACAAGAGAAAATGCTTTCGACGTCATTTTTAACTGAATTTAATTAAAACAGTTTATTGAATCAGTTTCTATTGAAACGCGTGAACAAAAACTGATTCAAGTCGAATTCAACTTTTGTTGATCAAGTTTAATCGGTCAACTAAACTTGAACCGTGAGAACGGGCCTGTATTCAACTTTTGTTGATCAACTATAATTGGTAAATTAAACTTGAACCGTGAGAACAGGCCTGTATTCAACTTTCGTTGATCAACTTTAATCGATCAACCAAACTTGAACCGTGAGAACGCGCATTTAGTTTCGAAAAATTGCTGTCACAACTTTTCATAATGTTTTAATTTGCCAACATAAACAAAATTCGCTTTAATTTATTCAAAACGTATCATACAAGAAATTATTAATAAAATTTTTATTAAAAAAAATTCAATTTACGCGTATTATACAAGAAATGTTTCGCAGATGAATGAAGACATTTTATAAATATAACATATTTGAGATTCTCATGAGTTAAATAGGGTTATATTTATTTTTACACTTAAAATACGTGGTTATACTTCAGAAAATGTAGGATGGTTCTTGTGACATTTGAAATGTCATGTCTCAAAGGGATTGGGTAAAATCGTTTTTTTTTTACAAATTGGATAGTTTTTTTATAAATCGAAAAATTGTTTTTCTCTAAACTGACGTTTCAATTCCTAATTTTCATTATACTGACTTTCAAATGTCTCGTATGATTTGTATCTATCTTGAAATAGGTCAAGATCCGCTATGAATTAATACTAATGATGAACATTTAATTTTACGTGTAAAAAAATCGAAAATCCAATTATCCTATACCCCATACATACCTAGCCAATGCTGACTAACGTAGTGACTTTTGACAAACGTCACCAAATATTATTTGATTTTAACAAACTGCCACATTTTTGCTAATTTGTAACAAGATGTATTAATTTTTCATTATTGTTATCAAAACAACTTGCTATTTATTAAAATCGATGTTTATATTAAAGTTGATAAAATAATTAAAATTACTAAACATCGTTACAAGGTTATATTGGGGCAAATTTGTGAATTGTCACAGGGACCATGCTACAATTTCTCAAGTATAGTTAAACATCAATAATGTATGACACGTTTCTTCCACAATAGTTTTTTTTAATACATACCGCATTGCATTATTATAAATTTACTAACATATCAAAGGTTTCGGCTTTAAATTTGTAGAGATCCATTTTGAAATATTTAATAATAAATTACTTTGTTATTCCACTAATTACATTAACCCCCGGTAGATGTGCTTTTATCTCCTATTCCAAGGCGGAATGCGTCTGATAAGAGCCTCGGAATAGAATGTAGAAATACGTGTAACGGAGATTAAATTAAAAGCAAAATAATTCATTGTTAAATATTCTAATAAATAACTTGATTGGAAAAGCCCTGTATAAACATTTTATCATCACAAAAGTATAACAAAAAAAAACAATAGCTTTTACGCGTTTCAAACATCGCAAGTGTAGTATTAAAAATATTTAACTACTAAATAATCTCACCCTATTGAGCATCAGATGGGCATGATCATGAAGAGCAGCTACCGCGCGGGCATCTTCAAAAGATGCAGGAGACATCACGCCTGGCTGGAATACCACAATGGCACGAAGACACGCCATCTCATGGACATCCAGCTGAAGATTTGCAACTCCTTCAACGATGTTAATAAAAGCTCTAGCATTAGGCACTGCGGCCAAAGAAGGCAGCAAGTGTACAGCTCCCAATACAAACAGCTCACTCCAAGATTCCTCCAAGAGGAGACTGCGATCAAGAAGTGGAAGTGCAGTAAAAGCTCCAATTTGCCGAACCCAACGGACGTTGAGGAATAACAATCGTGCTGCAGCTTCGCAAGTCTCATCTTCGACACTAGCTGGAACTGTTGGCGTTGGTACTGGTAAGTGCACTGGTATCGCAATTGGAATAGGGTCGTCTTCCTTCAGGAATAAAGCCATCTGTCGGCGAATTGTTGAATTCCTTGGACCTCGTTCGTGTTGGACGGCTGTAAAAATCATTATCAATAAACGGTTTACTTTTTTAACTCAAATTTAAGGAAAAAAAATGTGACGTGTGCGTGTTTGTTATATACATATGGTATATTACATTCTTAAAATGTGACGTGTGCGTGTTTGTTATATACATATGGTATATTACATTCTAAAAATGTGACGTGTGCGTGTTTGTTATATACATATGGTATATTACATTCTAAAAATGTGACGTGTGCGTGTTTGTTATATACATATGGTATATTACATTCTAAAAATGTGACGTGTGCGTGTTTGTTATATACATATGGTATATTACATTCTAAAAAATTTAAAAAATGTCTCAATACGTAACAAATTAGATTCAAATGTCTAGTTACATTACACTTGGTGTGTTGCGAAATCTTAAGCGGCAGTACCTTGTGTATAGTGCTGGTTAGGAAGGATCGCCTAGAAAGTATTCAATCCCTGGTCTGCTGATATATCAAACTATTCATTTTCAAACTCTTCAATCTGTATTTTCCTATCCTCTATCCTTATCCTTCTAACTCCTTTCTTCTTCTTCCCAGTGTCATGTCAGGTCCTCCCAACGTTGAATATCAACTGAGAGTAGACATCTTTGTCCCCGGCAGCCCGAAAAAGATTCCCGACGCTCCTTATACCAATTCAATCACGTATATTGCGGAGCCAGGAGATTTGCTTCCTCCCAACAACTTTTCGACCCTTTATTTTGCCTTGGATGATCAGGTGCAGTAATTTGTATTTTTATCCTCTAATTACATGACCGAAATTGGACACCTTTCGGATTTTCATATTAGTCAGCAGCTCTCTATCAACTTTGGCTTTTTTAAGAACCCTTGTGTTGCTGACCATATCCGTCCTGGGTATCCGTAGCATTCTCCTGTGCATCCACATTTCGAATGCTTCCAGTCGGTTCATACTACCAACTTTGAGGGTCCATGATTCCACTAACTCCTATCGGTTCATACTACCAACTTTGTAGGTCATGATTCCACTAACTAACTCCTATCCACAGTATATTTCTTTAAACATTTTTACATCACTCCAACTATTTAACATCCACAAGGGCATATTTCATCTTGGACCTAGTACTTCACCATAAAGTACTGTATGTCGGCAGCAGGGCTCACAATATATACAACATGTACACAATTCCTATACTGCGGTGCGAAAGGCAATTTAAAACCACCGCTCTATTTTTTTCCATGGAAAACCATATTAATGTACTCAACAATTTGTGGGTCATATACCTCAGCATTGAAGTCACGAAGAAGAATTAGAAGATATGATACGAATACTTAGGGATTATACACTTGAGGGCCGTTCAACGAAGACAATAAAAAAATTACTTAGTTTTTAATGTTGCTTAGTATACTCGTATCATAGATTAAGGAGCAAAAACACTAAGTAGACACATAAACTACTGTTTGAAAACTTAAAAAAACGTCGAATACGAATTTTGTAAGGTACTTTGAAAAATCAAGGTAGAAGACTTTAACCTTTCCTTTCCTGTGCTAATAAAATCCGCGCGTTCCGGTGATATGTTTTCAATACACGCGTAAAAATGAGCGATTTAAAATCGGAAAAATAAGAATATTAATAGCCAATCGCTTAAATTAATTAAGTTTGAAGTTAAAAGTGATATTAATTGAAATTTAATTGCTGAAAACATGAAAAAAATATCGGACGACGTTCACAAAACGGGCGAAGAGACCACCTCAAATTAATGCCCGAAAGCTACTGAAGCAAGCTAATTGAGATTCTATTTATTGCGTTCCCATATACCGAAGGAGTGAGAGTGAGACGTGAATAGCGTCGCTTCTTTATCCATAGCGGTTTTTTTAGAATGAATATACCTACGTCACACATTGGCACACTGTTTGATTGTATTGGTGAATTTATTCCCGATTTTCACAAAATATCTCTGATGTGGCCGATAAGTGCAAATTATTATTAATATTATTTTTTTCATTCAATGCGTAAATGTATTACGGAGGAATACATAAAAACTGAACCCAGTATTTATTATATTTATAGAGATATTAGTTTTAAGAAGCAATGTGTACTAGATACACATCACAGGGAAGGAAGGAAGGGTTAATGAAGAAGGCTGATATTTCGGAAGAAAGTAGAAAAATTATAAAAATGAAGACAAACTTACCATCCTTATTCATGCCTGCATCCAAACACTTCTGCAGTCTGCAGGCTCGGCACTGGTTCCGGTGCACCTTGTCCACCAAGCAGCCTCCGCTACGGTACTTGCAGACGTACTGCCTGGAACGGCGTACCGAACGCTTGAAGAAGCCGGCACATCCATCGCAAGCATAGATGCCGTAATGTTTACCTGAAGAATGGTCCTTGCAAGCGGCACACGGAACATCGTATAGGATTCTGCCTGTAATTTGAAAATATTATTGATGTTCTGTGATCATTGGCGTAACTGCAAGATAATACAAAAAAAATATAAGCCAGCAAATAATTGTGCGCATGATAGGTTAAAGAACATATCGCAAAAGCTACAAGTCAGTTTATCAATATGTGCGACTGCGCAAAGCTATAATACCTGGCGGGATTATGGCAATTTCTTCCAGCCAACCAGAGAGGTTTGAAACAAAACTTAAGTGAAAACCAGAGTGAATTTTCTTTCAAAACTTCGAGATTCTAACTAAAAAATATAATAAAATGAAAAATGACATGATAGCCTAGTTGGTAAAATGTGTCTTTCAACTCGGGTGTTGCGGGCTCGATTCTCGTTGGTTCCAGTTTATTTTTAAAAAGCATTCCAGTCTGGTTTTTTATATCAGACATCTTTAACATGTTTCTAGTTGGTTAGAAGAACCAAATCGGGAAAGATTTCCGCCAATTTGTATTGTTTACAATAAAAATATAAATCAACACAATACAGACTTGCATTATTCAAAGCATTACAAAGAAAAGATTGACAGACGTCAAACCTTCACAGACATCCCTTCTTTGAAGGGTAGGATATATGAACGTAATTATGCAAAAAAATATTAAACCCACATTTTAACCGCTTTGATATAATTAAAGAAATGTTTAATCGCTTTGTATGAGCTTGCATGGAACAAAAAAAGTTGTAATTTAACTATAAAATTCCTATTTTACGGTTTATATATATTTACACCTATTTGGGTCAATTTATTTCCTTGAAAAGTGGCATTTCGGAGGAAATAGCAAGAAGAACAAAACTACCATGGAGCTCATTTAGACGCTTGAACAACATCTTGAAAAGTAATCTCCCAATATCCTTGAAGCGAAGGATTTACAACCAGTGTATACTCCCAGTAGTTACGTATGGCTGCGAGACATAGACGCTCACAGTAAAGAACACGCAAAAGATCCAGACCGCACAAAGGGGCATGGAGAGATGTATGCTGGAATATACTAAAAGAGACCGTAAACGAAATACCTGGACTCGCAATATAACAAAGGTAGAAGACGTTATAAAGTTATGCAAAAGAATGAAGTGGCAATGGGCAGGACACGTAGCCAGAATGTCAGACTCCCGATGGGCATCCGAAATAATCTAATGGTACCCAAGAGGTATAAAGAGGCCCAGAAGAACACCGAAGGTACGCTGGATGCATCACATGGCGGCATCAGCGAGTAAAAAACCGAACTATTTGGAGTCAACTTGTGGAGACCTTCATCCAGCAGTGGATCGACCCTGGTTGACAATGATGATGATGATATATTTACACCTACAGGATTGGTACATGCTTTATAAATATTTCAAATAAAACATATACAGGTGTTTTGTAGGTTGGGTCAGGTTCGAATAATTCATCATAAGGCATAATAACATCACAGGGTTGTTAACAACAAAGGACATGAAAAGGCTAAACGTATAAAGATGTTTATTGGTGTTGAAAAGGCAACTTGAGGCTTTCAGCGTTGATTTATTACAAGACATGTAACAAATAAATTATCTCCGTGTCACGCAAAGCACGCCCCTTGCACGCTATTGGCTACAAACTCAGATCATAAATCATTAACTATTCCAAGTACTGGGGTACACATTTACATACGAGTCAGTTTATCTATTTGCTTGGCACTTACTTCGTTTAAAAACCTGTTGATGTTTCAGTTAAGTTTTTTTTATCATAATAGTTTTTCCATGTTGTTTGTTTAAATATATAATATTTTTAAACAATATTTTCAGCGCTATTTATTTACATTAACCTTTCCTTCCCTGTGTTGGGTATCTTCTACACGTTGCTTCTAATAACCATCAATATCTCTATAAATATAATAAATACAAAGTTAAGATTTTAGGTATTCCTCCATAATATATTTAAGCATTGATTTAAAAAATAATATTAGTAATAATCAGAATTTATCGACTACATCGTAAGTATTTCGTGAATATCGGAAACAAATTCGCATTTAAACGCTGTGAGTGCCTCGATCTTGGGTCTTGACGATAGGTGAAGAGTATGCGGGAAGCGCGACATTATATTCGCATCTCACTTTTGCATACGTCACTGAATAGCGAGGAGCTCAATTGTCTCAACCTCGCAAGTGTAAGCCACGCCCGAGTTAGCCACCGACCCTGCCGCGCCGCAGTAGCTGTTGGGCTGGCAACGAGACTAGATCTGCGCCCTTTGCGTGAGCGTTGCCAGATGGTTTTTGAATGTTTTCAGCAAATAAATCTCAATTATTATAATTTTTAACTTCAATTATAATTAATTAAGGGGATTATCTATGAATGTTCTTATTTTTCCGATTTAAAATCGCTAATTTTTGATCGCGTACTCACTACCCAACACCGGAGCGCGCGTTTCAAATTTATCACCGTAAGGGAAGGGTGAATGAAAAATAGTAGATAGCTGATCCCCTCCAAGGCCTAGTTGGCAATATGACTGTTTTCCAGCCCCAAGGTAGCAGTTTCGATTCCTGTTGGTACCTAATAAAAATAATAATAAAGAGACAATTTATATAGCGCCGTTTAGAGAGCAAATTCTCTTCAAGGGTGTTCTAACTTTGGATTTGAATCTACTATTATATTCAGATTTAAAATATTACAAAATAAATACATATATATTTATTTATTTTTTATTTATTTTACACATGACAAGAAATATACATAATTTGCGAAAAAAACAACAGGTAATTTAATTTGGACACACAATTTGAATGGATCTAGGTTTGTTGTCTTTCATTTGTCGTGTCCCTAGTAAACTAGAATTTTGCCTGTATCTCACTGAGGACATATAGCATGAAAAAATAAATCGATACCACTTTTCGATTTTTCATTAGGTATATAAAATATACATACACACATACGTTGAGTAGGAAGGTAGTGGCTGCGGCACTTTTATTCGTTACTTCATTTTTTTTTTTTTTAGAAAAAAAGTTCCAGTCTAGTTTTCACTGCATGCTAATTAAACATACTTCTGGTTGATTGGAAGAGATTGTTACTAAACAAGTAATAAATCCGCCAAGCTGGACTATGTAAAATACAAGTGTGTGCAATAATATATCGCAGAGATGCTGTTACTTTTTTTAAATATAAAATTTAAGTATTAAGGAGTTAATATTATCAAAGTATCTTTGATTTGCAAAAGCAGAAGAGAAAAAAAGTGAAAATATGTATGGAAATATGCAATAATGACTCAAACAAACATTTTGATTATCATAGTATAAATAGGCCAAAGCCCGTACGACGGTTGTCGTCAAAGAAAGAATACGAGAATTGAAATTTGAATACAAGAGAGCGAGAGAGGAATACTTCGAAATTTGAATCTCGGTGGATCCGTGATTTTTGAACCGGTGTAAAAGGGGACGATGCCAATTTATTTTGAATTGTAATTCGTTAAAGAATTCATTTATTTCCTATTATATTGAACTTATAATTACCTGTGTTTATTTATCTTACGCTCTTTTTTTTAATGCAGACAATTATATGTGGTTATTTCACGATGTCGGAAATGCGAAAGCGTTAAAGTCAAGATATCTGAAACAAGTCTTCAAGGAAAACTTTATCAACGATTTAAATTGAACAGCAGTAATGTTTATATGTATACACAAAACATCGTGTATAAAGAGATTTTTGAGAATTAAATAATTCATCAATCAAGATGTACCTTTTTTTATTTTAAACTTTAAACATTAATGAACCCAAAAAACTTTAAACTGATCTTGCTCCAGTCTGTATTTCAAAAATGTAGAATTTGTTTTACTTCCGTGAATATTTCACGGGTTGCAACTAGTTGTGAAATAATTGAAAAAAACACCCAGCAGCTTTCCATGGGTTTGTATGGTCAACTATATTTAATAAATGAAATTTAATCAAAATGTACACCTTATACGGTTTAATATATTTTTGTACCCGCCAGATTGATTTGTGTTTTATTCGATAATTAAAATAAACCAAAAAAATATATTTCTTTAAATATACGTCAGAGAAAAATAACTTAATAACTTTTTAATATCCCTTCAATTAAACAAAGTTATATTTTTTAAACATCATATTATAAATAGGCCAAAACCCATACGATGGCTGTCGTCAAAGAAAGAATACGAGAATTGAATTTTGAATACAAGAGAGCGAGAGAGGAACACTTGGATTCTCTCCGAAAGTAATTCGAAATTTGAATCTCGGTGGGTCCGTGATACTGGACGAATTTTAAATACCTAGCTAACAATTTTTGAACCGGTGTAAAAGGGGACGATGTATAAATTATATACTCGTATATAAACTAATTTTACATTTAAGAATATATATTTTCATAAATGTAGAATTTGTTTTACTTCCGTGAATATTTCACGGGTTGCAACTAGTCATAATATAAATAGGCCAAAACCCGTACGGTTGTCGTCAAAGAAAGAATACGAGAATTGAATTTTGAATACAAGAGAGCGAGAGAGGAACACTTGGATTCTCTCCGAAAGTAATTCGAAATTTGAATCTCGGTGGGTCCGTGATACTGAACGAATTTTAAATACCTAGCTAACAATTTTTGAACCGGTGTAAAAGGGGACGATGTATAAATGATATACTCGTATATAAACTAATTTTACATTTAAGAATATATATTTTCATAAATGTAGAATTTGTTTTACTTCCGTGAATATTTGACGGGTTGCAACTAGTTCTTTATATTATAGCATAATGGGACTTTCGGTGAATTTTTTGCAGCAAAACCATTTTATAAATCTTAGAAAACTTTGTTAAAAATATAAACATCGAAACTATTCGATATCATTGATATAAAATATTGCAATGATCATTTTTAAATGTATCAAATATCTTTGTTAGTTTGTTAATGAAAAGTAGAGATTATTCAATTAGTGTGAAAGTTAATGAAAAGTAGAGATTATTCAATTAGTGTGAAAGTTAATGAAAAGTAGAGATTATTCAATTAGTGTGAAACTTAATGAAAAGTAGAGATTATTCAATTAGTGTGAAAGTTAATGAAAAGTAGAGAGTATTCAATTAGTGTGAAAGTTAATGAAAAGTAGAGATTATTCAATTAGTGTGAAAGTTAATGAAAAGTAGAGATTATTCAATGAGTGTGAAAGTTCAGAAATATTAATCGTCATCAAGCCATGTCGCTATTGGAGTAAACAGAGAGAAAATATATCCATTTAATTATATCCTAGTATACTATATACACATATTTCGCTGCTGTCACGTCAATACATTCGTTATGCGTGCTCTTCTACTATAAAGACTTTTCTCTCTTTCTACATTTGATGCGTTTGGTCGTACCACATTTTTCTAGGTCTTCCCAAACTTCTCGTCTTTAATCGAGCATGATTTCTATGTGGCCAAACCATTTCAAAACTCATATTAGCACTTCATCTTCTCTCAATCCGCATTATTACCTAAAATCTTATTTCCTCATATAATGCATAGTTTTTTATAGGAAATATTCCATTACGCCAAGAAATGTACATAATTTGCAAAAAAACAACAGGTAATTTAATTCGAACACACAATTTTAATGGATCTAGGTTTGTGGCCTTTCATTTGTCGTGTCCCCAGTAAACTAGGTTTTTGCCTGTATTTCACTGAGGACATATAGCATGAAAAAAAAAATCGATACTTCTTTCCGATTTTGGATTATATAAAACCCCGTTGCACATTCTCATCAACCTGACAAACAGTGACACTCAATTACATATGTATACATCACGCGAAATCAAACTCCTCACACTTCATCAATCCAGACAAACCGAAACATTCATCCCACAATATACCGCACACAAACATGAAACAAACAAAAAAATACGTGTATATAAAAATATAAATATTAAACAACAAAAAACACTACACTCAAGAACTCACACAAACCTCTTCCACAAGTCATTCCTCTTGCAAGCCCAAGTACTCAAACTCCTGTCGCAATAACAACCACGCTCCGATCGACTGCCTAAACTGTTTTCCTGCCTTTACCTTTAAAATATATAAAACAATTAAATGATTATTTCAACAACTAAACCGTAAATATTTATTAAAAAATTAAAAACATATTTTATTTCGAGAAATCACTCGTATTACAGCAATTAAATAGAAATTTAACGTGTTCCCCGCGGGGAGCACAAACGCCTGTGATCTGACGACAATCCAAGTTTCAAATCACAAATACTTAAAAGAAATGACACAAAACCGGAATAAAAATTGAACTAAATTTTAAAATAATCTTTATTCTAGCGACATCTCTGAAAACCTTGTCAAATAATATATTAGTTAATGAGATATTGTTGAATAAACAGAGCGCCGAATTTTTTTGGTTTCTCAATATTTCCAGCATTAACGACCTGTCGCGCGGATCGAGTCCTGCGATGAGTCTCTCTTACGTAAATAAACATTACTAAGTCTCTCTTACGTAAATAAACATTACTAGTGCTATATGCATTTGATCGGGTGAGTGTCATGAAGCATCGATTTGATCGTAGCAATCCTTTGTTTATTTTACGTAATGTTTAGTTTATCTCCTTTATTTAATGAGTCTCCTTAAGAGTAATGACTATTATTTATTATCAGAAAATTACTTAAGTGTCATGTTTACTTGGTGTTGTAATCAAATATCAGTGGTTCTAAACAAAATATGTGTTTAAACTTAGAAATTAAAAAACGCTGAAATTGTGCCGCGCACAGGATTCGTGGAATTTGATTTTTAATGCGGTGAACAGGTTAAAATGGTCGATAGCGCTACCCTTCGTTTATTCACATAGAGAAGAAAACAGGAAATGACTGCATCTAACGTTTAAATTGATAATGCCCCGTAGGTGTATGAAAAAAATAAAGACGCCTGTTTCCCAGTAAAAATGGTGCAAGTGTTTAGCTCGTCTCAAATATTATAAGTAACAACAAAATAATAAAGTACCGAGCCCGTATAATTCCTTGCGAGAGACTGTATTGAGAGATCATTGAATGGGTAGAGGGAGCCTAGTCTTATTGTTAGCGACCGGTATAAAAACGCGTATTTCTAAAAACTGAACAAGACACCGCATTTCCTGCCCACGTAAGTGTACTCCATTCATGCGTTAGCATTTAAAATGATTTTAATGAAAAGAATCTGCCTTTGTGCCTTTTCGACTGAGGACAAGTGGGATGTGAAAAGATTTTGAACATACTATATGTCAGTACCGGTGTTCGAAATGATTCCGCCGGTTCTATGCAAATATATGGAGAAAAAAAACTTTAAAATAAAAAATTCGAGGGTTTCATTTACTAAAAAATTACAACTTTCGTAAACTTGCTTGTAAGACGCTAGGGAGTCGTGGATATAATTCCTGCTGGAACTTAATTTATTTTTTTGTAATTTATTTTTAACAAACACTGTTTATTCCAAGTATATTTTCAACAAGTCTTGTTTGCGCTCCCCTGAAGATGAGGGGAAAGCCTTGAAACCGGTAGGGTTATACCGTCATAAAAAAGTGGAATAAACAGTGTTTGTTAAAAATAAATTACAATGTCTTTAAACCTCCACAACGTTAATGCCTTAACTATAAACAACATATTAATTTATTTTAATAAAGGCTCCAGCCTGGTTCTTAGTTAATCCTTCCTTCCCTGTGATGTGTAACTAGTACACATTGCTTCTAAAAACTTGAATATCTCTATAAATATAATAAATACTGGCTTCAGATTTTAGGTATTCCTCCGTAATACATTTACGCATTGAATGAAAAAAATAATATTAATAATAATTAGCACTTATCGGCCACATCAGAGATATTTTGTGAAAATCGGGAATAAATTCACCGATACAATCAAACGTGTGCCAGTGTGTGTCGTAGTCATTCTAAAAAACCACTATGGGTGAGGAAGCGACGCTATTCACGTCTCACTTTAACTTTACTTCGGTATATGGGAACGCAAAAAATAGAATCTTAGTTCGCTCGCTTCTCTCTTTTTAGTAGCCAGCCAGGCTTTTGTTCGGGGTTGACGCTCTGTCCGTTTTGTGAATATCGTCCGATGTTTTTTTTTTCATGTTTTCAGCAGTTAAATTTCAATTATTATCACTTTTGACTTCAAATTGAATTAATTTAGGCGATTGGCTATGAATATTCTTATTTTTCCGATTTTAAATCGCTCATTTTTACATATGTATTGATGTGTATTATTTATAAGACACTGCTACGACCTGTCCTCACATATGGGTCTGAATGCTGGGTATTGAGTAAGAAGAACGAATCTTCCCTTCTAATATTTGAAAGAAAAATACTCAGAAAAATATTCGGACCCATACAGGAAAATGGATCTTGGAGAGTGAGATATAATGAGGAGTTATACAGCATATACAAAGAGCCCAACATTATAAAATACATAAAAATTGGGAGGCTATGTTGGGCGGGGCATGTAGCAAGAATGGGAGAAGAGGAAATGCCTAACAAAGTACTCTTTTCCAAGCCCCAAGGAAGACGTAGCGTGGGTAGACCAAAGCTCAGGTGGATGGATGGGGTGCAGAGTGATACAAGCGTGATTGGCATCAGGGGCTGGAGGAGTGCATCCCAGGATATGGGGGAATGGCAACGACTGCTGGAGGAGGCCGGGGCCCACAATGGACTGTAGTGCCATTGATGATGATGATGATTGATGTGTATTGAATACACATCACCGGAACGGGAAGATTTTTTTAGCACAGGAAGGGAAAGGTTAAAACAATGTTTCTTAAACTTTTTGAGCTGTTACTCAAATTAGAAAATAAGTTTTGGTTTTTGAACCAAATAAAGGTACAGTACCCGGCGGTAAGTATTACACACCGGGCTTAAGAAAGAAGCTGTCGGCCATAATCGGTTAACTTCGGCTTTGTAGAGCGTCGTCCATACAAATAAATATTACGTGTCAACCTTTCATGTCATTCCGACATTGTGTCATTGAGTTACAGAAGTGACGCTACTTTTGCTATTTTCAAAACAATGGAAAAAAATTAATTTCATGTGTTGATGAAACATTGCTTTTTAATAGGAAAAAATACCGTTCAAACTCAGCGATGGCTTGAAAAGTGTTATCCGGGCTCTGCTCCGTCGAAAACAACCATTTGTCGGTGGTATGCTGATTTCAAACGCGGTCGTACAGACATAAATAATGCTGAACGCTCTGGTCATCCAAATGAGGCTGTTACACCAGAAAACATTAAAAAACCCTTAAAATCGTGATGCAAAATCGCAAAGTAAAGTTGCGTTAGATAGCTAACATCCTGAAAATATCATTTAGTAGTGTTTACACTATTTTGCATGAACATTTGGTCATGAAAAAGTTTTTTCGAAATGGGTGCCGCGTTTGCTCACAATGGAACAGAAACAACAACGCATCGATGATTCAGAGCGCTGTTTGGCACTGTTTACGCGAAATAAACAGGAGTTTTTGTGTCGGTATGTGACAGTGGATGAAACTTGTATCCACCACTATACTCCGGAATCAAATCGGCAGTCAGCTGAGTGTAGTCGTTCGAAAGCGACCAAAAACTCAACAGTCGTCCGGGAAGGTTATGGCCTCCGTATATTGATCGATGTGTTAATTAGTCGTTAAGTCCCTTTATGTGAACTTATATGAAACAAAAAACAAATAAATATTTTTACAATAATTATGTTAAGGTAACAAACATTCAGTATTTTGATGCATCACGTAGGTATAAATATTTTTTTTTCAAATTTAACAGTTCCTTTTTTTTATTTAATGTAGAGTTAATTTCATTTACTGTTACTTTAAGAAAATCTAAATTTAAGCATCTTTAAATTGAACTATCTAAAATCTTATTTATTTACCGTCTTCAGTTGTAAAAACTGCATTTTAGAATATAAGTTAAACTTCAAGCTTAAAAAATATGTTTGGGTTTAATATAAAAAAACACAATATTTTATGTTTGATATATTTAGCTTAGTAATTAAAATGATTATCAGTATCCTTCAAATGACAAAAACTAAATATTTAACATTGAAAATGATAATCTAAACTTGAAACTTCGACAACGGTTAGTCAAATGCTACGTTTGGTCAGTGTTATTGCATGAAGTGGAATCATGGACCCTGAAAGTTGATAGTATGAACCGACTGGAAGCATTCGAAATGCGGGTGCACCGAAGAATGCTACGGATACCCTGGACGGATATGGTCAGCAACACGAGGGTTCTTCAAAGAGCCAAAATTGATAAAAGAGTTGCTGACTAATATCAAAATCCGAAAGGTGTCTTATTTGGGTAATGTACTTAGAGGAGAAAAATACAAAGTAATGCACCTGATCATCCAAGGCAAAATAGAGAGTCAAAGAGGTGATGGCAAGAGGCAAATCTCCTGGCTCCGCAATATATGTGATTGGACTGGTATAAGAAGCTTTGTAATTTATTTTTATCAAACACTGTTTATTCCACTTTTTTTGTGACGGTATAACCCTACCGGTTTCAAGGCTTTCACCTCATATTCAGGGGAGCGCAAACAAGATTAAATGCTGTTCGAACTGGTACCGATATACACGCTTCAACGGTTGGGGGCTGAGGGATGAGGTAGGCATGGGAAAATTTCGGCCAAGAGCGGAGAGATTTTTGGGAAATAACTGTTCAACAGATGTTCGGATCGGTGTACTGACTTAAAAATTTCTAGGGCCTCTAAATAAGATATAACGGTATAAGAAGCGTTGGGGATCTTTTTTGGGTTGCGACCTGACATGACATGGTAAGAAGAAGGAGAAAAATTGACACATTTTCGAGAGCTATTCTGAAATGCATTTTTCGTTTTATTATAAGTAAATAATACACCAATCTGGTAAATAAATAAATGAATAAATAAAAACTATTAATAAAATAAAATGGAAAAAACATTTGAAATGGTATTTAGCTTTTTTATTCATTTATTTTAATTATTTTGTGTACATGATCAAACATGATGCATCTGTTAAATTTATTATTTTGAAGATATTTACAATGCTAATACAGTGAAACCCCGTTTTTAAGTTTTTGAAGGGACTGATAAAAAAAACGTAATTGGAGGGAAAACGTAGATTCGAGGCTAGAAAAAAAAACGAAAAATTGAAAATTATTTTTTATTTAGATAATCACGCAAATCGGAAAACTTTTTTTAATCGATTCGCGACTTTTTATTATCGTAGCCAAAGTTGTAATGGGTATCCCTAAATCACGCGCGAGCGAAACACGTGAACCAACATGTTTATTCACTTTTTCGAGAATTTTCCTTTTCTCTTGAATCGAGAATATTTTTCTTTGCTGAGACATTATTTGATGGGATTCAACGAAAAATTAAAAGAAATTAAAAAAAAATTAATTTTACACACGAAATACACGACAATTGAAATTGTATGTACACGACCGACATGTTTAAAACACAAGCAATGATTGACCAAATATACAGTCTGCCTGCCTCTGATTCGCTAAATTTCCCACCAATTGCATCGTATTCCACGACTCGTGTAACCTTGACCATGTGCGCTGCAGGCGCACACGTGTATATAAATAGAAACAACATATTTCTGCTTCCTAATATTCATTTCAAATATTTTAAATCGTCGCGTATTTAATTAAATATGTTTATAAATTGATTTGCATTTTAAATATTCCAAACGTAAATTGCGGGAAATAAAAACGTAAAAGCGGGTACTAAATGTACTAAAATAAAACGGGATTGGATGAATTGAACGCAAATAGCGGGAAAACGTGAATTTCACTGTATATTAAATTAAATTGTTCAATCTAGAACAGATTTTCCAAATATAACATATATTTATATTTGTTTAAATTTAAGTAAAAACAAACAGTGAACAACAAAATCTGAGAATGATTATGCATAAGCAGTTCTCAAGATGAACTTGATTCAGCCCTATAGAAATGCTGCACTTATGCAGAGCACACGTGAACTTAAAAAAGCGCCGGTCCTGTATATCACGGTTCACGACGGTGTCTGTTGAGGGTACCCTTATGGGCTGGACCTACTTTTGACGAACCTATCTCGTCTGAAGACACTGACAAAACACAAGGGCGGTGAAGGTATTTTTCTATTCACTAACGACATTTTATTTATTCTAAACAAATGTTCGTTTGTTTGAGACTTGTTGAACGCATATTAAAATATTTAACGTATTTGACATTGATTTTTTTATATAACGAAGTTCATATGTAAACAACCTTTTTTTATTAAAAAAAATAATGTGTATATTTATGATGAACTCGTATGAAAATGGAAGTTCCCTTGTGATGTGTAACTAGTACACATCGCTTCTAAAAACTCTAACCCTATAGTACGCAATGATGCACATGTGAATCAACTAAAGTTTTTCTAAATATTTTTGTGTTGAGTGGTATAAACCAGTGTTCCCCAACCGGTGGTCCGTGGCCCGTTGCCGGGCCGCAGAGACTTTCCGCCGGGCCGCAAACAGCATGCCAAATTTCAAGAAATTCGCCATGCAAAAATATTAAATATAAGATTTTCATCCATGTCCTCAATAAAATCGAAACAAAGGAATATACTGGACGTGAATGCAGCACTTCGTATGTCAGAGACAGCACTGCAGCCAAGAATATCCAATATATTAGCAAAGATCAACAGCAGGTTTCGCATTAGTTTGTTGCAAAAACCCCATGGTTTTTGTTCAATTTTAATTGTTTCAGACAATGTTACAATTAAAATTGTTTAACTGTTATATGTATATTAGTCAATTATAGTTAGATATGTCCATCTGTCACAATATAAGATTTAAAAAATATTAAATAAAAAAACCATTTTTATTTCAGTATTAGTGGTCCGTGAAATTTTTTTCCTTTTTTTACCGGTCCACAGGTCTAAAAAGGTTGGGGAACACTGGTTTAAACAACGACTCATGCGCTGTTACTAATGTGATACAATAATATCCATGCTTTAAAACCATATAGGTTTAATAGGAAACTGTTTTACCGGTCAATTTGGCAGTTGAAGTTTGACTTGTTGCGCGTCGATGACTTTTGTGATTTGTTCCAGTTTGAAATCAAATTACTTTATTATTGGTGATCAAGGTAATTTTATTTTTTTTTCTTTTATTCTTTAGTAAATATGTGTAAAATAAGTTAAATAAAATATATAATTTCATTTATTAGGTCCTTACATATGAAATTGGCGTTTTGCCGTACTGGCAACTTTGATCTCAAATATCTTCTCTTTGGTTAGGCACAATAATGAAGGGATTTTGAATCGAATCATTACCTGTGATGAAAAGTGGATCCTGTATGATAATCGGAAGCGCTCATCGCAATGGCTGAACCCTGCCGAACCAGCCAAACCATGCCCCAAGCGAAAATTGACTCCAAAAAAGTTACTTGTGAGCATTTGGTGGACTAGTGCTGGTGTCGTTCACTACAGCTTTCTTAAATCTGGCCAGACGATTACGGCAGATGTCTATTGTCAGCAACTGCAAACCATGATGGAAAAGCTAGCTGCTAAACAACCGAGGCTGGTTAATCGCTCTAGGCCACTGCTGCTTCATGATAACGCTAGACCACACACTGCACAACAGACGGCTACCAAATTAGAAGAGCTTCAATTGGAATGTCTAAGACATCCACCGTACTCTCCGGACCTTGCCCCGACAGATTACTATTTTTTTCGAAATTTGGATAACTTCTTGCAAGGGAAAAAATTCAACTCCGATGGGGCAGTCCAGACCGACTTCAAAGATTTTATTGATTCCCGTCCGAATGGTTTTTTTAGTAAAGGGATCGATGAACTACCTATGAGATGGCAAAAGTGCATAGATAGCAATGGTACATACTTTGATTAAATAAATATATTATATTAAAAAAAAATCAACTTTATGTTCCTCCCAAACAAAACGCCAATTTCATATGTAAGGACCTAATATATCATTATATCATATAATGAACTTACAAATGCGCAGTGATTCATATATGAACCATACTCTTTTTTTTAATATAAATATATGAAAACAAAAAAAATAAATTTTATGGTATTTTTCATGTTCCAGTAGGTACTTATAGTATATATTTAATCCATAAATATATTTATATTTTTGAAATAAAAAAAATCGCGCATTGTAGGGTTAATATCTCTATAAATATTATAAATAATGGCATCAGATTTTAGATATTCCTCCGTAATACATTTACGCATTGAATAAAAAAAATAATATGAATAATATAATTAGAACTTATCAGCCACATCAGAGATATTTTGTGAAAATCGGGAATAAATTCACCAATACAATCAAACGTGTGCCAGTGTGTGACGTAGGTATATTCATTCTTAAAAAAACGATATGGGTGAGAAAGCGGCGCTATTTACGTCTCACTCTCACTCTACTTCGGTTTATGGGAGCGCAAGAAATAGAATCTCAGTTCGCTCGCTTCGCTCACTTCAGTTGCTTTCGGGCATCCACTTGAGGTGGTCTCTTCGCCCGTTTTGTGAACGTCGACCGATGTTTTTTTCATGTTTTCAGCAATTAAATTTCAATTATTATCACTTTTGACTTAAAATTTAACTAATTTAAGCGATTGGCTATGAATATTCTCATTTTTCCGATTTTAAATCGCTCATTCTTACATGTGTATTGAATACACATCACCGGGACACAGAGTTCAAATCCCGAGTTAGAGCGCCCTTGAAGAGAGTTTGCTCTTTAAACGGTGCTATATATATTTTTCTTTTAAAATTATTTTTATTTTATTTACTTATTTAACACTTTTATTGCAATACAATCTGGCGGGCTTATTGCCAGGCGGCAATCTCTTCCAACCAACCAGACAAAAGTAAATGAAGCAAGTTACGTGGTCGCATAAATCATTCAAATGACTATCCATCCTCACGAAATCCATAAACATATACGTGAGAACATGCCCACGAACCCCACAAAGACGGACAATAACCCGAACATTATTTTTCATATAAAGTGAGATATCATCAATCAAAAGGAAAGGAAGGGATGGTGGAGAGGAAAGGAAAAGATAAATCAGGAATGAAACACGTTATTTTACTGACTAGAAATTAAGAGTTTTTTCAGTCGCTTGTCAAAGCATGCCGAGGACGGAGCGAGTCTTATATTGGTTTGTAACTGATTCCAGAGTCTCACTGCATGGACAGTAAAGGACGACGTAAAGAAAGAGGAGCGGTGAACTGGAAAGGCCAATAAACAATCTCTGTTTGAGCGTAGCGCTAATCCATGATTTGAAAGACGCTGAAAATTTTCGGTGAGATAATAAGGTGGGGCGGGACAGTTAAGGATATTATACAATAAAGACAGTATGTAAATTTGGCGTCTATTTCTAACATTCAAACATTAAAATTATTATAACTAAGACGTATACCTAAATGTAGAAGATACGAAAAATTTATATCGCAAATAGACATTCTGGCACTCTTTCCTCTCTGCCTACCCCGACAGGAAATGGTATGATAGTATGATATGTACGATAAATTGAGCGTGCTATCCTGAAATACATAAAAAAAATGATGTATAAAATATTAAGAGGGATTAATGAACACTTCGCCAGTGTTCTAATTAGTGAACCGTTTTTGCGCGCTTGATGAAGGGATATGAAATCAAATTTATTAGTATATTTTGACTGTTAGTCGGCATCAGTTAGGTAATTAAATTGCAACGTTAACTTATGTAACAAAAATGGATGGTATTGGTTATACAATATTTTGCAGTTTATTATTTTAATCAATCGATCATTAGTCTAGTCTCGTAATGCAGTGTTCCCCAACCTTTTTAGACCTGTGGACCGGTAAAAAAAGGAAAAAAAATTCGCGGACCACTAATACTGAAATAAAAATGTTTTTTTTTTATTTAATATTTTTTTAATCTTATATTGTGACAGATGGACATATGTAACTATAATTAACAAATATACATATAACAGGTTTTATTGTAACATTGTCTGATACAATTAAAATTTAACAAAAACAATGGGGTTTTTTCAACAAACTATTGCGTAACCTGCTGTTGCATCTTTGCTAATATGTTGGATATTCTTGGCTGCAGTGCTGTCTCTGACATACGAAGTGCTGCATTCACGTCTAGTATATTCCTTTGTTTCGATTTTATTGAGGACATGGATGAAAATCTTATATTTAATATTTTTGCATGGCGAATTTCTTGAAATTTGGCATGCTGTTTGCGGCCTATTTTACTTGTATGTACTGTTACTCTCACCGGTCCATTACAAAACGAAAACAATTACATATTATGAAATTGTTGGAAATATATTTAGGTAGGGTTTTGCATCCGAGTTCACTATCCAAGAGCAAATATTTCCGTTCTCCCTTAGCGTATCTGAGAAGATTTATGACTGTCGATTCTGAAAAAACCAGCGACCATCGTGTCGCATTATCATACCAATTATATTTATTTAACAATTACTAAAAATACAAGTCAACGTACAAGTGAAAAAATCATGTATTTAATATTTTTGCATGGCGAATTTCTTGAAATTTGACATACTGTTTGCGGCCCGGCGGACAATCACTGCGGCCCGGCACCGGGCCGCGGACCACCGGTTGGGGAACACTGTCGTAATGTACTCGTAGTATGATTGTCATCCATCTTGTAGGTGGACGACACCTGAGTGTGAATTGGTTTATTGTGTTCATAATTTTGTACTTCAGCAAGTGCATATTCTAAACCAAGAGTTCCCAAAGTGGGCGATATCTACCCCCTGGGGTCGATTTGATTTTTCAAGGGGTCGATAGTTTCATTAAAAAAAATTGGCGGTCGACGAGTGCAAAAATAAACCCCCTTATTTGTTCGTTACTTCAAAATATCTATGATTCCAATAGGATACATAATCAAGAATATTTGTACTTATTTTGAATTTACATATTTATTTCATAAATGTCCGAAATGTATTTTTTTTTGCTTTAATTTTCTTCAGCGCACATTTCAATATTAAATGTTGCACAAGATAATGCAATGCATAATCCGTAGTCTTTTTATATTTTTCAATCATTAATTACAAGTGATTAAAATGAAAAGTTTGATATCTAGTGAAATATTTAATATCGAGTACTGTACAAACTTATTAATTTGATTAAGTAAAGTAAATGACTAGGGGGTCGACGGTTTTAAAAGTTTTTGATAAAGGGGGCTGCGACCGAAAAAAGTTTGGAAACTCTTGATTTAGACAGATCAAACTCAAGGTTTTTTTAATACTTTCGTTGTATATAGTACAACGAAAGTTTAAAAACAACGTTTTTGTTTGTTTTTGAGACACATTAACTTTAAATTGGGTGTGCAATTATATATGTTTATATAAGCGTGATTGAAACAATGCAGCATATGTTTTTAAGAAACATTAACTTTAAATTCGGTGTGCAATTATGTTTATATAAACGTGATTGAAAGAATGCAGCATATCATATGTTTTTGAGATACATTAACTTTAAAGTGGGTGTGCAATTACATATGTTTATATAAGCGTTATTGAAAAAATGCAGAATATGTTTTTGAGATACATTAACTTTAAATTGGGCGTGCAATTATGTTTACATAAGCGTGATTGAAAGAATGCAGCATAGCATATGTTTTTGAGATACATTAACTTTAAATTGGGTGTGCAATGTGCAATTATATATGTTTATTTAAGCGTGATTGAAACAATGCAGCATATGTTTTTGAGAAACATTAACTTTAAATTGGACATACAATTATGTTTATATAAGCGCGATTGAAAGATTGCGGCATATGTTTTTAAGATATATTTACTGAAATTGGGTATGCAATTATGTTTACGTAAGCTTGATTGAAAAAATGCAGCATATGTTTTTGAGATACATTAACTTTAAATTGGGTGTGCAATTATGTTTATATAAGCGCGATTGAACGATTGCGGCATATGTTTTTAAGACATATTAACTTTAAATTGGGTGTGCAATTATGTTTATATAAGCGCGATTGAACCTAAGTGTTGACCAGACTGGAATACTATTTTAAAAAATCTGTATTCCAGCGGGGATCGAACCCGCAACCTCCGGATCGGCAGACAAGCGTTTTACCACCAGGCCACGGAAGTTGTCTGTCTTTCTATACAACAAATAAATAAATAAACGTATAGGTATCATCCACTCATATAGGATTTATATCCTATATGAGTGGATGATAGTGTCTTTATAGACACTCTTACTCAGAATCAGCGGCGGCTGGTCTCGAGGTGCGTTGGTGCGCTGAGCACCAACGCACCTCGAGACGCAGAGCGAATATGAAATATCGCTGTCTCACGGTTTACTGTATGTCTGTCTGTCCTATATAAATCTGCGTTTCCCTCCGATGCATATATGAATTGGCAAACTTGGCCGGTCAATAAATTTGAAAGGATTTTTTTTTAAATTTTACTTAATTTTTTTTTTAATGTTCACTTAAATAAAAATACTTTTACTATTTGTCAGTATTCTTGTATAGATTAAATATGTATTTGTATAGATTAAATATAAACGTATATGTATCATCCACTCATATAGGATATAAAGACACTCTTACTCAGAATCAGCGGCGGCTGGTCTCGAGGTGCGTTGGTGCGCTGAGCACCAACGCACCTCGAGACGCAGAGCGAATATGAAATATCGCTGTCTCATGGTTTACTGTATGTCTGTCTGTCCTATATAAATCTGCGTTTCCCTCCGATGCATATATGAATTGGCAAACTTGGCCGGTCAATAAATTTGAAAGGATTTTTTTTTAAATTTTACTTAATTTTTTTTTTAATGTTCACTTAAATAAAAATACTTTTACTATTTGTCAGTATTCTTAATACATATTTAATCTATACAAATATTTAACATTTTTGGACGTAATGTTTGCGAATATATCATTTAATTATTGCTAATTATTTCTCCGGTTCAACGCACCAACGCACTTCGAGACATGCCGCCGCTGCTCAGAATTGCCTAACATAACTGATAATATCGTATAAACATGGAAGCTGCAAACAATGCGTATTGTGAACAACCGGTAAATTCAAAGCAGATGTATCAATAACTAGGTGTAACATGTCACAATTGATGCAGAGCATGGGAGTAAAATTAGGATAACTTCCAGAATATCTACACCTGTTAATTAGTATTTCCCTCCCCATTTGCAATAGGGGATGAACCCATAGTTCCGATGCACTTAAACTTGGTCCGACACGCGATGAGGCTAAATTGAATCGTTGAATCGTGCAAACATCTGTTTCAAATGTATGTATGTCCATAGGGAGGACATAGCCACTGTGTAAGGATTCCTCATACAATGGCTTATTCAGGATACACGCTCTTCATTTTCTTCACCTAAAATATTGGTATAATTTTAGACTCAATTCAATTTTGAATATTGAAATAACCTCAATTTAATTCATGTTAATTTTAATATTTAAATGGTTCATTACGCAAATTTTTAAGCACCGACTACTTTGTGTTATCGCTAAAAAGCTCAGAATAATCTACACTTACGAGGTCCTGTAGAAAGAACATAACTAGACACACTGGCATATAATTCTTCAAATAAAGGAATACACCATGATTTGCCAAAAGAGAGAGATAAAGGTATTTTATGGATATTCATATATTGCGAGCTTAAGAATAATTTTCTTTAAATTGGTGCTTCGGATTGATTCCGAAAAGCTTTCTGAATATGCTTTTAAGACTTTTATTCACATACAGGTGTTTTATCATTTTTCTATTGGAAAATTATCTAACAATGATTTTCCATTGTTAGTTTCTTGATTGGTAAGGACGACTTCGACCGTCGCTAAGTTTGTAAAATCTGTCCTCTGACTTTAAGGTTAAGTAGGAACTAGAGGGAATACAATTTTACTGAAAAGGAAACTAGTCTAGTTTTAACTCTAAGTATAATTGTTTTGGGAAATATTTTGTTAACATCACATTGTTTAGAACAATTATACTTAGAGTTAAAACTAGACTAGTTTTCTTTTCAATAAAATTGTATTCCCTCTATTACCTTCTTAACCTTTAAGTCGGAGGACAGATCTTACAAACTTGGCGACGGTCGAAGTCGTCCTTAACAATCAAGGAACTAACATGATGAAAGACTGACAAAAAAAACATTGCAGAAGTAAGTGAAAGCCGTGATAGAAGAAGCCGGAGAAAAGTATGATTGCATCAAATTAATATTGTGTAAAAGAGAAATATAAATCGTAAGACTTGTATGGATGGGGAAGACGCGAACGAAAAAACAATTGTGCTCCCTCCTCTCTACCTGCCCCAACAGAGAAATGGCGTATTGGTATTTATGTGCATTAATAAAAATGAAATCGATCACCGAATCATATAAATATTTCTGTCAGGAGGGTAAACTGACCAGGTGTGCATTATTTTTTTATCCCACTGATGAAAATTCCAATAGTTAATTAACGAGTAGATGAAAGCGACGACACCCTTGACATTATTATCTCATGACCAGAGCGTGGGAAGCTGGACCACCCCTTTTCCCAAACAATATCTAGTTAGTAAATATATGTCCAATTATTTTAACCAAATGGCATCGTTTTTTTATAACTTAAACGATGGGGGAACCAATGAATCGATTGGTTTATTAGCCCTCATTTGAAATGAAATACACGGAAAATAATATTGAAAAGCACTGTATACCTGTCGTATGCCATTATTTTTTAAATCAAATATACTGAATGATTTAACACGTAGATGTGAAAAAAATCACACAATAAACACATATTAAAGTGACAGGCCTGTATCGCTTTACAAAAGTAGGTCAAATTGTGCTCAATGCATTGCTTATAATAATAATATAAGGATAATTTATACAACACTGTTAAGAGAGCCAACTCTCCTGAAGGGCGCTCTAACTTAGAATTGAGAAATTACAAAATAAATACGTGTATATATAAGTATAGTGTAAGGATAGGAAGGAAGTGACTGCGGTCATTAGTTTAAGTAATTTGTCACATCTGTATATGATCAGGAAACCATACTTGGTAAGAAAACTGTGGAAAAACTTACTACGGGAAGACGAACTATTGTACAAAGAAACTGTATTCCATTAAGCTGCATACCCAACCCATATATTTAACACTAGGAGGTAGACTATTCCACACCACAGAACCAGCAACGCTAAAAGCTGTATAAAAATAACCCGCCCTATTAGATTGATTAGGAACAACCAATTTATTAGATGAAGAATAAATCGAACTTAAATTTCCACTTTTCTCCGAAGGAACATCTCTTAGACACATATTCGAAGGAACATCTCTTAGACACAGATTCGAACGAACATCTCTTAGACACAGATTCGAAGGAACATCTCTTGGACACAGATTCGAAGGAACATCTCTTAGACACAAATTCGAAGGAACATCTCTTAGACACAGATTCGAAGGAACATCTCTTAGACACAGATTCGAAGGAACATCTCTTGGACACAGATTCGAAAGATACATCGAAGGCATCCAATAAAGAAACTTGAATACAAAATGTCAAAGTTTGAAATTGATCTATCCGCAACACTTAAGAGACGGGCTCAAAAACTCAAATTACGGTCGAGGCTCTGCTGTAGGCCAAGTGGTATCCGGCGCGAATCCACTAATAGAGAAGTTGACCATGAACAAACCCTAAGGCCTCGGCCATACAGGTAGGAGCCTCGCTTGGTGCTTAAGGCTACGCTGCGAGCTAGGTGACATCCTAGCGAACCAACGCACCGCATACTATCGCAATGGCCACACTGCACGCTTCGCGCCACGCTATGTAACGATTAATCACCTAGTGAGTATCCTAGCGAACAGACGTGTTGGTTAATTTTATTGTCACCAAGAAAGTGGTTTTACAAGATGGAAGAAGATTTAACAGCAGCTGTGTATAAAAGGGAGCTTTTGTGAAACCCATCGAGCAAATTATACAAAAATTTACCTGTAATAAAATCACTTTGGAATGAAGTTGCACAAGAAGTAAATAAAGATAAGGTAAGTTTTAATGAAACCGGTTAGTTTTGAGAGTGGCATCGTTTATTAACTCAACCTCTCCCAAATGTCAAATGAATTTGTGCGAAGCACTTTGATGTGGACAAGCATGAAGTCACATAGTCAATTAGTCACGTAAAACCTAGCTTAGCACCTAGCGAAGCACTTTGATGGGGCCTTAGCGTTAAGATTAAAACTGTAATGTTTTTGAAACGTCATTATAAGCCAAACCACGAAATATTTTTTTTGTATAAAAACGGTTCGTGATATGACGTTTTAAGTGTCATTTTTAATATCAACACAGAAAAATACTCGTTCAAAAATAAGTCTTTAAGTTAAAAAAAAAATTATCGCAGATCTGTGTTATTTTTAAGTTATTTAAATTCCGTGGATGCTTTTTGTATATATACTCGTATATATAGTGTGACGGTGTGAACTTGAAAACATCTGTGATGCCCCCCGGTCAACTTTCTTCACTTTACACGAGGGTGATTGCGCCTGGTCGAGGGAGTGAGGGAGATCGTACTAGATAAGCATGTAAAATGAAGTGTGATCGCATTTCACCGAAAAATGTTTGAGATATATTTTATAAGGTTTTGACGATTCGTAAAACGACTATCATATGAATATTTTTTTTAACAAAATACGCACCCCGCATTCGAACATCGAGACGCAGAGCCAATATGAAATATCGATGTCTCACGGTTTACTGTACTCTGTCCCGCCCTATATGAATTTGCGTTTCCGTCCGGTGTTATATACACCGAACCAGGAGATTTTCCACCTGCCAACACCTCTTTGACCCTCTATTTTGCCTAGGATGATAAGATTCAGTAATTTGTACATTACTCATAAAGTGTTAATTGTTATTTAAATATCCCTAAAACTTCATTAATATTGTGTCCTTTAATATGACTAAAAAAAAATATTCTTCTTATTTACGTGTCGTGTTCGGTTTCCCTGACGTTAGCGATTAAGAAATAGCTTTTCAACTGATTGTATACCAGTGCATTCGTGAATGTTGCGTAACTAAAACAAACACCATCTTCAAGTATCAAATCCACATCAAGTCTTGATTTTACGTAGTATTTTTCTCCTCTCAATATATCACCCAGATAAGAAGTCTTTCAGCATTATATGGCATTCAAGAGCTCTTGTTTTTTTTCACTAACTCGGCGTAGTACCTGGGTGGTTGTGATACAAATAAAAAAATACCGCTTTTACTGTAACATTGTACCTTTGGTGATCCGATGGTCTAATAACGGTTTTGATGTTTTAAAAAACCACACTTTGTGCCATAGTTATGTGACTTGCGCAGTTCATTATCTCCTTTCGTCTTGTGGTTATATGACTTGCGCAGTTCACTATCCCCTCTCGCCTTGTGGTTATATGACTTGCGCCATTCACTATACCCTCTCGGTTTTGTTGTTTTTAAAAAAAACACTTTGGGTCCTAGTTATGTGACTGGCGCAGTTTACTATACCTTCTCGCGTTGTCGTTATGTGACTATCGCAGTTCAACATATCTTCTCGCGTGTCATTACTGTCAAATCATTACTATGACTGTGTTATGAATTGATTGCTCCTTATACAAATGTCCAGAAGCAATCAATCCCCTAACAACGAAAAAACCCACAAATGCCTCCTTTCGGCGCTCCTGGGCAACCCCTCAAACACCCTTGTACACTGGCTCCTAAAATACCCCGTTCTGCTCCCCAACCTTGCTACGTGCCTGAAGTACAATAATTTTAAATTTTATCCTATTTCACAAATCAATAAACGATTTTTTTTATTTTGTGTCATTATGATTATCCCGAAAAAAGATTGCGGCTCTCGAAGCTGTCGTGAATTTTATATATTAAGCTTGGCCACCCCTGATACAGATCAATCCTGTGTTTGTAAAAATATAAAGCTTGTTAAATAGATATTTTTGAAGTGAAACTTTTATAGGCGCGGTAGGGCAAATTGGCCTGAACGTCACGAAAAGTGAAACACTTCATCTATTTTGAGTAAAGGAATGAATTTAAATTCAGATAAAGTGAAATAAAATAATATTGAAAATTTTATTAAATAAAGTTAAATATTTTTTTAAATTAAATTAAATTAAATTGAAAATAATATTAAATTTATTTTTTTAATTTCATAAAAATAAATAATTAAATACATTAATTCAAATAAATTAAATTAAATAAAAATAAATAAATTAAAACATTTATTAAAATTGAATAATAAATTAAATATAATATAATTTTTTTTAATTAAATAAATTATACAATAAATGTAATTATTTTTAATTTAAAACCATAATACATTATAGACACGCCACGCACATGCGCCGCGTGTACTGTGTGTATACGTAGCATAAGTCAACCTATAAACGCTTGCGTATTATATTAGAATTTAATTTAAAAAAAGTGATAAAAATCGTTAATAAATGGAAAAAAAGCAATGCATAAAATCAACTTTTCTTAGAAGCTAAGAAGTTTCACTTCTACCGCGTGAGAGTCTCACGCATCTGTTTTTTTTTTAAATTAAAGTTTAATGTTAATTCAAGATAACACTAATAGGAAAAGATGTTTCTTAATTATTTCAGAACAGGTAAATTATTTGTTAGGTTGTTTTGGGGTAACAACATCAATACCAGTATATTTGTTAGTTATTAACATACTCGTATATAGTATTTCTATATTGCCTTAAATTGGACAATTATTTCGCTCCTCTAAAATACATTGAATAGGTTTATGGTGTGTTAAGGTGGATGCGTAACATGAGAGTAAATCTCCTCATTAATAACGAATTAGTCGCATGAGCATTAAAAAACTTTGCTTGTTGGTTGCTCCAAGGGTTGAACATTGCACGCTGGGCACGGTGGGGTGAGTACGGGCATTGTGTTGTCAGTTTATGTGGCGTCCTCCTCGTTAATTTAGAAATGTTTTCAAATGTGATCACAATAAGTGGACTGTTTTAATTAAAAATAATTCTACAATCCACGTGTTATAAAAATGTTTTGTGAAAAATAACATATTATGCTCGTATGTGCTGTACAATACGAATAATATACATATATATTTTTTTATTTAACACTTTTTATTGCAAATATAATCTGGGGGGCTTATTTCCAGGCGGCAATCTCTTCCGACCAACCAGACAAAAGTAAATGAAGCAAGTTACGTGGTCGCATAAATCATTCAAATGACTATCCATCTCCACAAAATCCATAAACATATACGTGAGCACATGCCCACGAATCCCACAAAGAGGGGCAATCACCAGAACATTATGTTTCATATAAAGTGAGATATCATCAAGCAAAAGGAAAGGAGGGTATGGTGGAGAGGAAAGAAAAAGAAAGAACAGGAATGAAACTCTTTATTTTACTGACTAGAAATTAAGAGTTTTTTCAGTCGCTTCTTAAAGCATACCAAGGACAGAGCGAGTCTTATATTGGTTTGTAACTGATTCCAGAGTCACACTGCATGGACAGTAAAGGACGACGTAAAGAAAGAGGAGCGGTGAACTGGAAAGGCCAATAAACAATTTATGTTTGAGCGTAGCGCTAATCGATGATTGGAAAGATGCTGAAATTTTTCGGCGAGATAAGAGGGGGTAGCGGGACAGTTAAGGAGTTTTAAGGCTTGATAAGAAGAAGGATAAGAACGAGATTAATGCTTAGGAGATGTGTGCGCTAAGGATTATTTGTGGGGTATCTATGTTTGAAAGAAGGCGGAGAGAAGACAGAAATTAATTGATATATCATATAAAAAGGATGTTTTCAGTAAGATGAATAAAGGAACTTGAAGATGGTTTGGACATTAGGAGAGACTGAATAATAAAAGATTGACTAAGTGAATATAAAAGTCAAAAGTGCAAGGTGTGCGTGAAAGAGATGGACCGAAGAAAACGGGGCTGGACCAAATTTTTAAAGAACGTAAAGTGAGGAGTATGAATAATAGAAGATTATACATAATGAGTTGTATGAACATGAAGGAGGCGAAAGTTGTGTGATTGGATAGATAAGATTTTAGATCTATTTTCTCTGCCTACCCTGCAAGGGACACGGCGTAATGACATGTATATATATATATATATATACGCCTCTAATTTAAAAATTAAATTCACACATTTACTATCACATTTTTCCGCATATAAAAAAAGTATTCTCATTTCATGTTGAAAGTGAAGGACTAAATAAGCTTTAAGCATTGGATTTATTTGCATTTATTTTTTACATCCAACTGAGGTAACCAAGTTAATTATTTTTCGTTCGATCCCTAAAGTTTTTTTTTCACCTGAATTCATTTGGAAACACTTGCATATATAACATACATTTTAAAAATAATAAAAAAATACGATCTCATATTTATATTTTATATTCATTTATTTTTAAAGCGTTTTGAATCCAGTCACTCATACGTTTTAATTAGTATTTCAATAGCAAATATAGTGAGTGACTGAGGTTTTTAAATCCAAATCGTTTATAGCTCATGGTATCATATTTCTTAAGATATCTTTCAATTATTTTCTTAAGAACTTTCATTGTGATGAACTTTCGTTAATGTGCTTTATTCCTCGATAATTTCTGCGCTGTTGTGTGCATCCTATACATTTTTGTATAGCGGTATCATAATTTATTTCTAGTATTCATTGTATATTCAGTATTTTATTAAACAATCTTGTCGGCCACTTGCAATGTTAACATCATTTTTTTTTAGCTTTCAAAAATAAAATATGTATACACATTTACGTCTGATTTTCTTTAATATGCAATCCATCCAGACTAGGATGATTTGTGTCACCAAATCAAAGTTACTTAGTCACAAATCAAGCTTTTCGTTAGTGTAAGCGAAACGTTAATTTTAATACCTAACCAAAGTTACCTTAAGTACGTGTGTGCTAATTTCACCGTAAGTAGTGTAATTTTTGGAAAAAGGACTAATACTATATACCCATTTTGGCCAATTAATTTTTAAATATATTACTATTAATGATAATTTTCTTCCTGTTAATTGTTTTCTGAATCTTCAAATATACATATTTTTTTAAGCAATAATTCAAAGTATATGTGCAAAAAGACCCAATTCACATTATAACATACATATATGTTTTGAGGTAATCAAGAAAACATTATATCGGTTTGAATGGACATAAGTGGAATGTTTTTTTTAAGAATAAATTTTAAATAGAAATAGGCAATTTTTGTTAATTTTTTAATTTACTATTACACATGACAAGAAATATACACAATTTGCGAAAAAACAACAGGTAATTTAATTTGGACATACAATTTTAATGGATCTGGGTTTGTTGCCTTTCATTTGTCGTACGTACTCGTATGTTTCAAATCAATAAAACGTACGTACTCGTATGTTTCAAATCAATAAAACGTACGTACTCGTATGTTTCAAATCAATAAGACGTTCGTACTCGTATGTTTCAAATCAATAAAACGTTCGTACTCGTATGTTTCAAATCAATAAAACGTTCGTACTCGTATGTTTCAAATCAATAAAACGTTCGTACTCGTATGTTTCAAATCAATAAAACGTTCGTACTCGTATGTTTTAAATCAATAAAACGTTCGTACTAGTATGCTTCAAATCAATAAAACGTACGTACTCGTATGTTTCAAATCAATGTACGTACTCGTATGTTTCAAATCAATAAAAAATGACCATTTTGGTAAAGTTATTGTAATACACAAGGTACAATTAAAAAAACTTATTTAATTTGGGCACATATATGTTAAAAGTAACCGACATAGTAATCACATTGTTTTGTTTTATTTGAAATATTGAATAACTATACTATTCGTGTGTTGAAAATATCGGACATACAAATGTCATCGTTTTTTTTTTAAATTGGTAATCAACCCACACTAGGATGACTTGTGTCCCCTAATCAAAGTCACTTTGCAATTAAATGAAGCGATATAATAAAATTAAATGACAATTTTAGACAATTCAACTGATAAAATCAAGTTTCAACTGATCAAACTTCAAAAATTTAACAATCGGTCCATAAGTGGAAAATTTCCTCGAAGAAAAAAATTAACGCAACATTCATTGGACGCGGTAAAGATATAGCGTTTAGAATATCAAATTTGTCCCGCAAAGCACATAAAAATTACATGATGTATAATTTCATCATCCAGATTACTTTCGCCGCAGGCATCCTCTACAATATCCATTCTGTAAAAATAAATGATGACTGATGTGTTGAGTAAGATGGAGAAAAACTCTTTGATATGGTTTTTGGCACGTGAAACAAATAAATGTAGAAAGAGTAACAAAACAGATATACAGTGCAAATGTGAGTCAAAGGCGTAATAGAAAAAATATATTATAGTTGAACCAAATTTGTATCGGACGTGTGCCGCCACCCGTGTGTGTGTGTATGCGATATGAGGAAAAGGACATTTAGGTGTAGATCTGTATATATATAAAATTGATGTATTTGTCTATTTCATCTGTGTATGAACCTTTTATATGTATCGTGTAATTCTAATGTTCTTTTGTTTGTATTTGAAATGTATATGATTTTATATGTAAATATGTATGTTTGTTTGAGTCCGATTGCGCTCGCGACCGCACAGGGAAAATGTGCTGGCGGCCGAGGCATCGAGACTAAGGCCAAGGTCAGTCGGGCTAAGCGGCGCCCCGAGCCATGAAAATGGTTGTATTTTGCAGGTAACGGGCGCTTGCTATGACCGATTAACCATTAATATAGAGGACCCCCCAATTGGAAATCACTTCTCACTTGTTCTTCGTCATTAAATATTCTCAGTAATACCGATTTTACCGTGTTTTTACTCGAGACCCGCTACCCTACATCGACTGCCTGAGAGGAATCTCTCCCTGCTCTTCTTCTTCTGCTGGATCTTCGCTACGGAATTCGCTACCTCGATTCTCTGAGCGCTACGCGGCGACCAACCATCTATCTATAGTCTTTGTACCTGTCCGGTACAAAATTAATGATATTTCGAACGAACAAAACGTAAAAAATCAGAGAAATCGTTGAAGTTGTATGAAAAAGTGTATGGATGTAAAAAAGCCGAATTATATATTTCACTCACATTTGCAAAGTATATTTATTTGGTTTGTTAGTCTTTCTTCACTAATTCTTTTCACGTGTCCAAACCATCTCAAACTGCTCTTCTTCGTCTTTCTCAACACACCAGCATTAAGTTTACACTCATCCCCAATCATTTCATCCCTTAAATCCAGGGCTGTGGAGTCGGAGTCGTGGAGTCGGAACATTTTAGGCGGAGTCGGAAAAAATCAACCGACTCCGACTCCGTTTAATTATTTTAACACTTTATTTAACTCATCCAATGCTGAAAACACGCCTGGCGTGTCCATGTGAACATCTGCTTCATGCTCAAAACACGCGCGGCGTGTCCATGCCTAAATATTGTTAATGTATTATATCAGCATACGATATTCGTTCATTACTTCGGAAGATGCCGCCGCATTTCGGGTGTTCTCAAAAATCTTGTGTTGTATTCAATATTGAATAAAATAAATAATAAACAATATAAATAAGATTTAGTTAACGTATGAAAACAAATGAAGCACCTTTTTATTTTAAAGTGTATTCTTATTTTTTTTAATACCTACCTGTGTTGTTTTTCTAATTATTTGAAAAGTTTTATTTAATATTTTTTTAAATATTAAAAAAATATTTTTAATATTATTTTAGTGTGAAGATATTGCTTAATCCGTATTGTTTATATATTTTTTTGTTAAATTGTTTCATTTGTGTACGAATATAATAATTTTTTTATTTATACCTGTATCCATTATTAATAAGTCAATATAAATACATTAGGTAGACGCAGTAAATTATAAAATAAAATAAAAATTGAAGTCAGAGTCAAGAGTTGGAGTCGGAGTCGGAGTATAAAATAAAGCTGGAGTCGGAGTCGGTAAATTTTCATCCGACTCCACAGCCCTGCTTAAATCACTTTATTCCGTATTCAGTCAAACATTGTTACCCCGTATACTGTTTTCAGTGATATGTGACACCTTATTATATTACGCCTGTGTTGCTTATGGTACAACCTGATGATCTTATTGCCATTTTGCCATGTGACAATGTCTTCCAATCAACCAGAATGATATGAAAAAGACCTTGGTAAAAAACAAATTGAAATCCTTTTAAAAAACTATGTTTTCCAAAGGGAATCGAATGTGCAACTCCTCAGTCGGGAGACAACAAGTGACTTTTCGACTAGACAACGGAGTTGAAAAATCCTACTTTACACTATTTTTAATATGAAGCTTTGGAAAAACAACATCAATATCATTATTTTGATATCTAAAAAACCGAGTATTGCAGGATAACATGTAAATATGAATTATTTTTTAATTAATACTATTGTTTATTTAACCTTTCCCTTTATGTGCTAAAAACATCCGCACGTTCCGGTGCTGTGTATTCAATGCACATGTAAAAATGAGAGATTTAAAATCGGAAAAATAAGAATATTCATAGCCAATCGCGTAAATTAATTCAATTTTGAAGTCAAAAGTGATAATGATTGAAATTTTATTGCTGAAAACATGAAAAAAAAACACAAAACGGACGAAGAAAGCATCCAACCTCAAATGGATGCCCACGACCTACTGAAGCGAGAGAAGCGAGCTAACTGAGATTCTATTTCTTGCGTTCCCATATACCAAAGGAGTGAGAGTGAGACGTGAAAAGCGTCGCTTCTTTACCCATAGCGGGTTTTTTTAGAATGAATATACCTACGTCACACACTGGCACACTTTTGGTTGTATCGGTGAATTTATTCCCGATTTTCACAAAATATCTCTGATGTGGCCGATAAGTGCTAATTATTATTAATATTATTTTTTCATTCAATGCTTAAATGTATTACGGAGGAATACCTAAAACCTGAACTCAGTATTTATTATATTTATAGAGACATTAAAGTTTTTAGAAGCAATGTGTACTATTAGTTACACATCACAGGGAAGGAAGGGTTAACATAGCATGTAATTTTTTTTAAATACTTTTATATCTTGTTAGATAAAATAATAACACTATAACTGGAAAGAAGACTGTATTAATAAAAAAAATTAAAGAGTAATGTTATATTCATACAAAATATATATCGTGTATACCTACTCGTATCTATGACTTAAATATTATTATTTTTCTATATAATTTGCCTAATGCCATGAAACCCAAAATGAAAAAATCATATAGGCAGAAGCTACAGTGTAACGTAATCATTCCAATTTTGAAACACAAAGTAAAACAAAGTATTTGCAATATGAAATAAGACTCGTTGCAGCCCTTGAAATATTCACGGAAGTAAAACAAATTCTACATTTTTGAAATACTGAATGGAGCAAGATCAGCTTAAAGTTATTTGGGTTCATTAATGTTTCAAGTTTAAAATAAAAAAAGGTACATCTCGATTGATGAATTATTTAATTCTCAACAATCTCTTTATACACGATGTTTTGTGTATAAACATTACTGTTGTTCAATTTAAATCGTTGATAAAGTTTTCCTTGAAGACTTGTTTCAGATATATTGACTTTAATGTTTTCGCGTTTCCGACATCTTGAAAAAGCCACATATAATTGTCTGCATTCAAAAAAAGAGCGTAAGATAAATAAACACAAGTAATTATAAGGTTCAATATAATAGGAAATAAATGAATTATCACGGATCCACCGAGATTCAAATTTTGAAGTATTCCTCTCTCGCTCTCTTGTGTTCAAAATTCAATTCTCGTATTCTTTCTTTGACGACAACCGTCGTATGGGTTTTGGCCTATTTACATTATGATTGTTTAATATTTGAAACTAATGACGTAAGGTATTTAATAAACTTTATTGCATCAGGAGATTATGAAGGAACAAAAATGTCTCGTAACTTTCAAATTAAATACACTAGCATATAAGAGACATGTCAAAACAATGTCGCTAAGAATTGTACCATTTCAGTCATTTTAGTGTTATAAATAACTCATAGACATTTTACTTTCTGCTTTTATTAAATCCATAGGTATAGACTTAGCAATGAATATTGGCATAATATTTAAAGGTATACTTCGAACAATAAGATATTTAGTAACAAACAAATATCATAAGTACTGCTTATAGTTGCGCAAATATAATCTTGAGATGAAAACAAAACAATAGGTCCCTGTGACAGTTAACAAATTTTCCCCAATACAACCTTGTAACGACGTTCACTAATTTTAATTATTTTATCAACTTTAGTATAAGCCTCGATTCTATATTTTCGGAATAACATAGTGTTGTATTTTGACTTACTTGAAGTCGCCGCTGGCTGCATCTCTCTGTCGCTCGTCCCAAGTTGTAGAAGTGGTGCTCTCTTTATATTTTTCTTAAACGTCCAGTTAACTAAAACAATTTCAAATATGTTTTTATTTAAAAACAATTCTCTTCAATAAATAGAAAAATTACAAAATCTTTCAATTTAATTTTGTTCTCACACTTTGAACTTTCATAAGTGAGAAAGGTTCCTTTAGCAAATATGTGCCCTTAGAAATAAAAAAATGCTTTATTTAAATTGTTCGATACGCTAATATTATTGAAAAACAATTAATTGTTCACAAAACCTATTCAAATCAGTCAGCTTTTATAATCACAAGGCACTACAACAATACCTCGTGTATTGTGACGATTTTTAACAAATCCTTTGACCTCAATTTTGTATGTAAAAGGAAACATTCTCATGTGTTGTATTCAAGTGTCATCAGAAATGTTACATGTATTGAAGGGTTGCATTAAAATGGCTGTGAACACACGAAACCCTTAAAATTAATGAACTCCATTGTTTCATAAACCGACGTTTATTGAGGGGTCAAGGTAAATTGAGCGTACGGTATTTGATAAATTGTATTTCTTGAATAATTTGATGTTGGATACAAGGAAGTTATTTTGTAAAAAGAGTCCAACACATATTTAACCGTTTCTAAGATAATTGAGGGGAATATCTCGCCACTTTCTATAGGTATGTATGGAACAAAAAGACTTAATAAAGTGCTCATGTACCAGGAATGATATTTACGACTTTTCAGGATTGTAATTTTGTCAATTTTACAAATTATTTACTTACTTACTTACTACCATACTTAAGCAACTTTTTGCATATACGTGTATACACGTAATTTGAAACTGTAGTTTCAATTTCAATAAAACTTTATTCAGTTACCAGTATATTTAAAATTGTTCTTTTCTAAATAACTCATGTGTTTTCAAAAACGCCAAATATGAAAAATGTTAATACATTAAACATTAAAAAAACTGATAGTACATTAAAAAAATTAATAATTGTTTTTAAATATTTATTAATATGTAGTAAAAATAAAAAATAATAAAACACGATGAATAAAAAATTACAGAGATTTATAAAATAAACGTTTAATGAAAGCCTAGGAGACATTTAAAAAAATCTCTTTCGTGTGAATATTCTCCATAGATCGATTTATTCAGCAACGTATCATACATTTATCAATTGGGATACAATTATGTTTTTGATATCGTGTTTTTATACCTGTTTAATTATTATTTTTTGTTTGTTCCCTCCTTTTTCCGTCCTTTTTCCGTTGTTCAATTTCGATGTTCAATTTCCGTTGTTCAATTCAATTCGCTTCTTATTTTAACTTCAATATTCGCTTCATGTATTATACGAGTATATTGCCAATTATTAAATTTTTTGTCAATGTTAAATAAATAAATACAGGTTTATTGATAGCAACATAGTATATATATAATACATTTAGACACATTTCAAGAACACATTAAAAAGAAAATACATTAAAAAGCAGAAGCTATCAAAAGTTCTGGGCTCATCTAATAACATCCCCCCAGCCAAGATAAACCCCACCAATATAGGGCGAGCTTAGCCACGGGGACACCAGATGTTTTTCAGCCCACACCCTTGAACACGTAGAACAAGAAGATAAAAAAAAAACAGAAAATAAATAGATGACAAAAAAAATACATTCAAGAGAGAAGACATTAAAAGGTCTGGGCTCATCCCACAAACATTCCCCCGGCCGAGATACACCCCACCAATGTAGGGCGAGCCCGACCGCAAGGGCATCGGGGGGGCTTCCATCCCACACCCCCGCATATCTAGATTAAAGAATAAATAAAAAAAACAAAAACGTGTGGCAGAAAACAAAATAAAAGTGAACCCACATTTACCACCTCAGGTTAACTGTCAGCAAGAACGAAAAAAAGAAGACGCTTACGTATGTTTTTTTTAATCAAACCGTTTAAAATTTAGTAGGAAAAGGAATTATTTTCATTTTTTATGACGAAATACGTTTTTATGATCGTTCGTTGTATACAGTACAACCCTTTATTGCCACGTGGTAATCTCTTATCACTTCTTACAAAGATATTCAACTTGAAAGGAAAACTAGAATGAGGACCGTTTTAAAAAATCATTGAACCCACTAACTCCGGATTGGAAGACATGTGACATACCAATTTTTTTAATATTTTTTATTTATTTATTTAATTAAGGACACAACAGTGTCTTTATATACAAATGAACATGTGACAGGTTATACAAGCATTTAAAATTATTGACAAATAATACAAAACTTTATCTTAAACTAACATGAAGATACAAAAAGCAGTCGTAATAATAAATTACAGTCATTGTTTAAAATTATTCAATAATTATATGTATATTTAAGTTCAATATATGTTATGTATGTATATCACAAAATATTACCAAACTTCACCAAGCAGACTTACGTAATTGTCCAAGACTTATTTTATAGAGGTAAAGAACTCAGATTTGTTTTTAGTGGAATAATTCTTATATAGAACAAATATTGGACTTTTTGAGAATTTTATGGATAGATCTATAGATATATTATAGAAAACACATGGGCTCACTTGTGGAACAAGATGCAAGTTGCTTTGCAGAATCGAAACCTTCCGCATGTTGATGCAGGGTTATTCAACTCCAGAGGCAAAGTATTGTCCTTAATTAGGAATTATATTTGATGAAAAACTTTCATTTATAGAACATGTGAACAAAATCACTCGGGAGAGTTCAAAAATCTTGGGATTTGTACTAAGAACTGCCCAAAATTTCTCGGATTTACGAACATTAAAACTGCTATACTGCTCTTTAGTACGTAGTCGCCTTGACTACAACTCATCAATATGGTCTCCTCATTACGCCGCCCATGCACTAACTTTAGAACGTGTACAAAACAAATTTCTAAGATTCATAAATTTTAAACTTGGAATACCGCATGAAGAAATAAATTATCCCAACTTATTAAATGCAGTGAAACTCTTGAAGCTGTGTGACAGAAGAAAAACAGCCGATATAGTACTGCTATACAAAATCATTCACTCAGTGATTGATGCACCTCACTTACTCGCAAGTATTTCATTTCGTATCCCCACTAGATCCACAAGACAGCTCAATCCCTTTTATACCGAAAATTGTTATACTAACTATAAAATCAACTCCTCTATAATTCGCATGCAAAGACTTGGAAACGAGTTTTGCAACAATTTAGATATTTTTAATATAAGTATATATAGTATTCGCCAGAATATTACAACAATATTTAGAAATAGCTACTAACTTTGTGCTCTCCTTTATTAATATAAATAACGTAATACAAACCAAATATTAAGAACAATATTTGGCCTTTGGAGTTGAGTAACCCTTCATCAGCACGTGTGAAGCTTTTAATTCTGCAAAGCAACTTGCATCTCGTCCCACTAATGAGGCCATGTGTTTTCTATATCTCAATATATATCCATAAAATTCCCACAAAATTCTCAAAGATTATTAAATAATTTTAAACAATGACTGTAATTTATTATTACTACTGCTTTTTGTATCTTCATGTTAGTTAAAGATAACGTTTTGTATTATTTGTCAATAATTTTAAGTACTTGTATAACCTGTCACATGTTCATTTGTATATAAAGACACTGTTGTGTCGTTAATTAAATAAATAAATAATGTTTTGTTTATACTAGGTTATTTATATTAAATTACGTGAGTGTCGAGCTTTATAAGTTAACAAAATATTTTTCGAATAATTAATTATTAAACACAACATCGTTGTGATCTTTTCATAACAATGTCACACAAAAATAGTCATATTTAGTCATACGGAAGTGTATTATTGCTCAAAAATACATTTTGTTCAACAAGACAAAAACTACACTATTTTCAGATCAAAAGGCGCGGCGGCATGACTACAGAAGTTAGGAAATAATTTCAGGATTAAGTCGGCCACAAGAACAATACAAAATATCGGTCAAGCTATGTTCAATATTTTTTGTATCGTCGAAAGATCCCTAAAATATTTATATATAAAAAAAAAGGATTTATTTTAAAGAAAAGGTGCATTTGCTGAATACTTTACATGCTCTGTGCATTGTTTGGCTTTTGTTTGCTCGCTACTGAATTAAGCCAACATATTAAGCTTTCTTGTGCAGTGACGCGCAAAAGAGAGTAAGTTTTATCGTCCCAAGAAGAGCCGCCGACATACCTGCTTAACGTTAACTATTCCCATCTTAGTGGAAAAAAAGCTTTTTTTTTTTAAGTTCTATATATTTTAGGTATATGGAGTTAGCAATGTTATACATGTATCTATTTTCAATTATCGTTGACTTACTAAAGTTTAAAATACGTCGAATCTTTGCAAAATTGTGTTTTTCGAAAGTTCATTTTTTTAGATTAATACGAAAGCTCATTTTTTGAGATGAAATTTTTTTTTTATATTTATTATTACACATGACAAGAAATATACACAATTTGAGAAAAAACAACAGGTAATTTGATTTGGACATATAATTTTAATGGATCTGGGTTTGTTGCCTTTCATTTGTCGTATCCCCAGTAAACTAGGCTTTTGCCTGTATCTCACTGAGGATATTTAGCATGAAAAAATAAATCGATACTTCTTTCCGATTTTTGATAACACAAAAAAACCCCGTTGCACGTTCTCATCAACCTGACAAACAGTGACACTCAACTACAACTGGAAACATCTTGCGAAACTCAACTCCTCACACATTATCACTCTAGAAAGACCAAAAATATTCATCCCACAATATACCGCACACAATCATAAGAATAAAAATCAAAACGAATTCAAAACAAAAAAAAAAAGAAGAAAAAAAGAAAAACACACAGAAACACAAATACAAAAACATCTAAAATTAAAACAACAAGAAGAGACCCACACTCACGAGCTCACATAAATCCTTTCTACTTTTACTAAAATGGAACGTTATTTTACTGTGGTTTCAACGCGGTAAAAATAATGTTTATTTTTTCAATTTAAAATAAAGTCTTGATGAAGACAACCTATCGAGAAAAAGAACACTCGTATCATCTGACCATGGGCAGTAGCATCATCAGTACTAGACCAAGGCGAAGGGACGGCTAGAATTTCGACAGTGTAATAATGTTCATGTTCTTGAGAATCGAATATTTCGATGTAGAAAGCGACGGGATACTACCATATATAACCTACCCTTCGTAATCATCATGTCTGGAATATTGCCGAGTGCTGCTATATAATATATCAGACATAATTTATTCTTCTTTAACACTTGCCACCCTATGATGGATAGTGAGTGACCAGGACTTACATAATAAAATCATTTTATAGCTAATTACAAAAAATAACCTAGCAGCTTTTGCATAATTTTAATTTAAAACATACATTTTTCACTGGATGCTGGGCGTCCAGCATAGTGGCTGGCGGAATTTTAAGCACAGTAAGAAAAGTGTTAAAAGTATTATGAATTGTAATTGATTAGATTTTCGGTTATATGAGTATTCCTGAGGCTATGAACAATTCCCCATTATTATTTATTATCTAAGTTTTGATTGGTTTTAATTTTAAATACTTAATTTACAATTATTTCAACGTATTTAATTAATTTCTTTAGTTATATTATAACTGCGTTATATCGAATGAATTCTTTATTTTTGGTTAATGTTTGTTTTCTTGAAGAATATTTTATATGGATCCATCTTTTTGTTTTGAAAGTTAAACTAATTATTCGTTAAATAAAACTATAATTTCTGGTAATATAGTATTATTTTACCGGCCTCAAATTTTGGGCTGAAAACATCTGATTTCCTCGCGGACGGACTCGCCCTATATTGATCGGGTGTATCTAGATCGGGGAGGGGGATGTTATAAGATGAGTCCAGACATTTTTATGACTTTTTTCTTAAATGTATTTTCAGGTATTTACCTTGACTACTGACTAATTACTGACCTTATATACCATGCACATATTTACCCTCGTACATATTTGTACATAAGGTAAATATTTCAGTTATTTAGCTTATGTGCAACATATGTACGATTTTGGAATGTATTTATATATAATATGTACGTTGCTATCAATAAACCCATATTTGTTTATTTATTAAGTGTTAGAGATTTTGGTGGCGTGTCCGGCTTTAGGAAACACTTGAAACCAACTCTTCTTGGGGTATCTTATCAACATTGTTGACGTTATATGAACACTAACCGTGGTCTAAAAAAATATGCTCAAATAAGAACACTACATTCCACCTAAAGCCGAATTTGTTACAATCACATACATACGACTTCTGTGGTCTCAAAAACATGCTCAATTAAGAATTATACATTTCGCCTAAAGCCGAATTCGTTACAATCACATACATACGACTTCCGTGGTCTCAAAAAACATGTTTAAATAAGAACACCACATTCCACTTAACGCCGAATTTGTTACATCACATACAAGTATATACGACTTCTGTGGTCTCAAAAAATATGCTCAAATAAGAACACTACATTCCACCTAAAGCCGAATTTGTTACAATCGCATATCAGAAGATCTACAAAGGTTAATTTGTAATTTGTCTTATCTTGATAAGTTTTTCTAAACATATACATATGTGGGAGGATTCCAAATCTATTGGCCGCAGCCACCACCTTCCAATTCTTATACTGAACTTGTTTTTTATGTCAGTAATAGTAGGTTCGAATACTGAATTAGAGTGACCAATGAGATAGTCTGCTCTCTAAACGGCGCTTTATAAATTCTCCTTTTATTATTTTTATTATTATGATTTCCGCTAGGAAAAGGCTTCTCAAGAAAAAGACAGTATACCATGAAAAGTTAATTTATATATAAACGTTTGATTGAAATACATTTTTTATTGAAATGAATTATGAAATAAGATTTATTCAAGAATATCGGTAGTCTTGTTGATAAGGCGCCTATCTCTCAACACTAGGATTGCAGGTTCGATTTAATTTTGTTAAAAGGCTTTCAGTCTTTTTATCGCTTAAATCCACGTTAAATATTTTTGGTTGTTTGTAAGAAATTTCCACGTGACAATAGACTCGTCCTGTTGTAACTGTACGCATCGAAAGTTTAACACAGTACAACATTAAACTTAATTTAAACGTTTTTCAATTAAAATAAAATACATTCAAAGAAATTAAAAGTTTCATACAAATAGAAAAATATATTTCATATAAGTTTAAAGTTCTTTCTATGTACCATATACTCGTAGGTAAGTCCACACATAAAATATTGAAAGCAATATATACCTTTTTTTAATTTATTTTACACATGACAAAAAATATACATAATATGCGAAAAAACAACAAGTAATTTAATTTGGACGCAATTTAAATAGATCTGAGTTTGTTGCCTTTCATTTGTCGTGTCCCCAATAAACCGACGACCTTCGTGGCCAGGTGGTAAGACACTTGATCCGGAGGTTGCGGGTTCGATCCCCGCTGGAACCCAGATTTTTTAAAATAGGATTCCAGTCTGGTTAACACTTAGGGCATATAAAAACATATTTCTGGTTGGTTGGAAGAGATTGCCACATAGCAATAAACTCGCCAGGTTAAAAATTTAAATAAAAAATAAACTAGGGTTATGCCTGTATCTCACTGAGGACATATAGCATGAAAAAATAAATCGATATTTCTTTCCGATTTTTTATTATATAAAACCCCGTTGTACATTCTCATCAACCTGAGAACAGTAACACTCGATTACATGTGTATACATCACGTGAAATCAAACTCCTCACACTTCATCACTCCAGACAGATCAAAACATTAATTCCACAATATACCGCACATAATCATTAAAATAAAAACAAAAATATTAATATAAAACAACAAAGAACAGCACACTGAAGAGCTCACACAAACCTTTTCCTAGAAGTCGTTCCTCTTGCAAGCCCGAGTAATCAAACTCCTGACGATTTATTCAAAAATAACAACCACGCTCCGATGGACTAAGGTATGAAAATTAAGATACTTCGCGGCAATATTGTGGACGTGGAAACACGTGGACGTGGATACACGTGGACATGGAAACACGTGGGCGTGGAAACACGTGGACGTGGAAACACGTGGACGTGGAAACACGTGGACGTGGAAACCCGTGGACGTGGAACCACGTGGACGTGGAAACACGTGGACGTGGAAACACGTGGACGTGGAAACACGTGGACGTGGAAACACGTGGACGTGGAAAAAAGCGCATAGAAGTGGAAAAAATGTTATTGACATGCTTTTACTGAAGAATAAAATGTCAACGTATGGCATTACACAAAATGAAGTTTTTAAGGCTGTAGATGAACTTGCTACGGCTATGTTTAAGTAAGATTAAGGAGAGCACTCCGAGACAGTATGAACGTATGATAATAGAATGAATAAACGAAGAAAGACGAAAGACAAAAAAATAAATAAACATAGTAAATATACAAGACGTGGTAAACGAAGACCGAGGGAATTGTGGTTGAATAAAAGTAAATTATATTTAAAAAGAAGGAAATGTAACGAGTAAAAATTCATTTTTATCCCTCAATCAAATGCAAAGGGTCTTTCAAATTGAGTGGTTTTTTTTAAATTTTTGAATAAAACACAGATGGCGTCGCGAACTTGCCTGGGTCTTGTGACATTTGAGAAGTGTAATGTATGACATTTTTAAAATGAAGTCGTATACAATACAACAACGCGTTCAAATTGTTGAATTATTTTATGTATTGTAATCTCCGGAAACGGTGATGTTAATTGGCCACCGAGATCATGTGATCTGACTATTTTCTCTCGGATTACGTGAAAAGTTAGGTCTATAAGAATGACCCCCGATCGATTCCTGAGCTGAAGGACGAAATTATTCGCGTTATTGGTGAGTTAGAACCGCAATTATGCCAAAATGTCATCGAAAATTTGACAAAAGAGTGGACATCTGTAGAGCTGCAAGAGGTCGACATTTGGCGGATATTGTTTTTTGTGTTTAAATGTCATACATTATACTTCAATGACCCATAAAAAGTTGTTTGAAAATAAAGAAAATTGTGTGATTTAAAAATATAGAATTTAAAAACCGTTCAATTTGAAAGACTTTTATATCTATATTTATCCCTTAGTTGAAAAATTAGAGCAATACGCAATACGGAATAAAAATCCACAATTATCGCTAATCGAATGTAAATCCATATTTATCTATACATACCATCACGCCGTCTCCCTATCGGAGTAGTCAGAAAAGAGTAAACACCATACTCTCCTGTCGCGACTCGCATATTTTGTCTCTTGTACATCCATATACCTTCTAATACAGCTACAACAATTTCTCTGACTTTTTAAATTTCCCTCTTTCAAAATATTACACTCTTGATTCAATCATACTATCATTGGTCTTTCTCTCATACGCCTTCCGCTTAAAGCTGCACTGTACATCTGTTTTGTTAATTCGTTCTACACGCACAAACCATCTCAACGTACTATTGTTCCCCTCACTCAACACACCAGGCTTAAGTTCACATTAATCACTTAATTGTGTATTCAGTCATACATTGTCACCCCGTTTATTTTTCCCAATGCACGTATCTCTACAGTATTTATTCGACTCCTCTCATCTCTATTTACAATACATATTTTTTTTTTAGTCTTTCTTCATCCATACGTTCTACACGTCCAAACCATCTAAGTGTGCTACTCTCCATTTTGCTTAATGCATAAGCCTTAAGTTCACATGTATCCATAATCACTTCATTCCGTATTCTTTCATTCCTTGGTCTTCCTCTACCCCGTTTTCCACTAATACTTATGTAACGATGGTCGTTATCAATGTAGCGTGTGTCCTATTAGGACGTGCTGATGATTTTGATATCGACATCGCTATCTTCGTTTTAGTCGATCTGCGTTACTTCTCGTTCAGAGTCATCAATATAGCGGATTGCTTATCTCTATAAGTCATGATGATCTTGATTTGTATTCAATGAATATAGACTCAGGAATGCGGATATAAAACGATAAGTGGACAGCGGGTAAAATAAATAACAAGTCTTGACAGTTGAATGAATGACAATAATAATATGTTTATTTCTCGGCGTCCGAGTAATTTATACCAATGAGTGAATACATTCGCGATACATATCTGCCTTGCTCTAGCGCATGAACTGGCGGTAGGCTAATTATTTATATTTGGAGATGGCTAGCCAATTCGCAGACGTTGTAAATAGTAAATATTGTTGTTGTTCATAGTGTGTGACAATCATTGAATTCTTCATCGGTCATTGCCCCTGTATGTTTACTATCTGACAATAATTAATTTAATTTAATTGTGTTTAACAATTCACTTATTCATTTTGACAATTATTTATTTATTTATTTATTTAGGTAGGTATTCCTACACTTACACTAAGGAATAAAGCGAAATATTCTTCATCCCTTAATCAAATTTTAATTCATATTTATCCCTTAGTCGAATGTAATTTATTATAACTATAAACTTCCGTACCTCTTGATCGAATATTTATTTATTGTAAACATCCCTACGTATCCCTTGATCGAATATAAATTTCCCTGTACGTCCAGTATTTTGAGGATTTGGTTCTCTCCGTGTATTTCCCATCAAATTATATTGGTTAGCCTCCTGCTTACGCATGGTTGGTTACTTATGTGTATGAATACAGTGACCACTTGGGGGAGAGAATATTTAGCCTAATAACACGGGGAAAACGCGGTCAAGATAAACAGTTGCCATTATACACTATACGCTTTCTAGTAACTGTGATATTTAGATTAAACTATTAACTAACTCTTTTCTATATCTGAGATGGTTCAGGCGTGTAGAGCGAATGAATGAATAAAGACTAACAAAACTAATACATAATACCACCATATCTTCTTTTTCCTTAATCTCAATTTTAATTTAATATTTATAAGTCAATAAATTTCATAAATATGAATAATCATTGAAATATTTTAAAAAATCGTATAACTTGTTTTATTTACTTTTGTCTGGTTGGTTGAAAAAAATTGCCACCTGGCAATATTAGTGCAAGGCGTGTTCGGTTGGTTCAAGTGTATGATATTTTGAAAGAAGGAAACGTTGAAAATCAGAGACGCCGTAGAAGTTGTAAGGATGTGGAGAAGGCTAAATATGTGTATCGAGATAGGAAAGTCTGCAGCTCAGTTCTTTCTGCCTACCCTGACAAGGAAATGGCGTGATGGTATATATAGATAATGTTATCTACGAGTATATACAAACATAACATCTTGCCGTTACCTTTCTGGGTAAGCAGGGAGGAATGAGCGCCAGAATTTCTTATTGCAACACACATCTCTCACCTCTTCTATTGTACAAGTGTATCCACACACTTGCCCTACAATTTCTCTGGCTTTCAACGTTTCTTACTATGTTTAACAATATAATATACAAGAAACAATCATATTTTTCTTAGTTTTCTTTCACCACACCTTCCACCCCCAGTTGTACTATATATTTGGTATATTGTATATATATATTTTCTGTATCTACCCTCTTAGAAAAAAAATATTGAGCGAAAACAGATATGAAATCTTTATTTCAAATACATCACTATTTTATGAATAACTTGGAAACATTGATACTACGAGTATAATCAAGTCCTATAAAAACTAATATCACTAAACTTGAAAAGGTGAAAAGTTATACTAATACTATGAAATTGTGCACGACAAGAATTAAAAATGTTAAAGATGAGAAAAGAGTGTGCTTGAATAGACAAGTGTGTGAATTTTATATTTCTGTGTACCTTGCAAGGGTCATGGCGAAATGATTTGTGTGTTTGAACTGAGAAACACATTGAAATTATATTCTTAAATATATACTTACGTGTATGTATGATATAATAAATATATTTGCAAAATTACTTTTCGCTACATAGATACAAGTGAATTAAAGAATAGAGAACGACTAAGTGATCAATAAATATTAAAAACATCTATATATTTATAATACATAAATAGGGAATGACTAAGTGATCAATAAATATTAAAAACCTGTATTTATAAAACATAAATTGGGAACGACTGAGTGATCAATAAATATTAAAAACATGTATTTATAATACATAAATAGGGAACGACTAAGTTATCAATAAATATTAAAAACATTATTTATGATACATAAATAGAGAACGACAAAGTGATCAATAAATATTAAAAACATGTATTTATAACACATATTATAAATAAGGAACGCCTAAATTATCAATAAATATTAAAAACATGTATTTATAATACATAAATAGGGACTGACTAAGTTATCAATAAATATTAAAAACATGTATTTATAATACAAAAATAGGGAACGACTAAGTTATCAATAAATATTAAAAACATTATTTATGATACATAAATAGAGAACGACTAAGTGATCAATAAATATTAAAAACATGTATTTATAATACATAAATAGGGAACGAATAAGTGATCAATAAATATTAAAAACATGTATTTATAACACATATTATAAATAGGGAACGCCTAAATTATCAATAAATATTAAAAACATGTATTTATAATACATAAATAGGGACTGATTAAGTTATCAATAAATATTAAAAACATGTATTTATAATACAAAAATAGGGAACGACTAAGTTATCAATAAATATTAAAAACATTATTTATGATACATAAATAGAGAACGACTAAGTGATCAATAAATATTAAAAACATATATTTATAATACATAAATAAGGAACGACTAAGTGATAAATAAATATTAAAAACATGTATTTATAAAACATAAATAGGGAACGATTGAGTGATCAATAAATATTAAAAACCTGTATTTATAAAACATAAATTGGGAACGACTAAGTGATCAATAAATATTAAAAACATGTATTTATAATACATAAATGATTTTACTTTTATCGAATTTATTTTAACATACCATCACGCCGTTTTTCTATTGGGTAGGCAGAGAGAAAAAAGCACTCATACTGTTTTATTTATCTTACTTTTTACATATCTTTCTTTCAAAATATTATTAATTAGATCCAACCATAATTGTATTGGTTATCCTTTACCACGCTTTCCACTCACATTTTGACTGTATATTTGTTTTGCTAATATTTCTTTATTCTACATGCCCAAATCACTTCAGAGAGTGTTTTTCTTCATCTTACACAACACATCTGCTTTTAGTTCCCGTTAAACCTTAAATATCTTCAGAAAGATTACAATTGAATTAACTGAAACCTCAACGTTATCACAGTTTGATATAAAAGCTGAAATTTTTAAATTCAAGTTAAATATAAAGTCCTTAAACAAAAAAATAACTCAAAAATCACAAACAATAAAATTTCAAACGTCAAGACATAATCACGGGTAATATTCGGTTACATAAAATATTTAACAGGTCACCACTTTTCGGCAAATTTTTGTTTTGAGTTTTGTAAAGAAAAAAATACGAATGCTGAGGAAAAAATTAGTCCTTTTTTTTTATTTTTTTTTGTTTTCAATATTGTATTGTTTCACACTTCCGTTGTTTACCTTCAAATTTGGCAGTATAATAAACACGAGGCAATTAATTCTTAAGATGTTGTAATGTCTTTCAAGTGAAATTCAGATATGAATTCTATTTAAAGAAAATCTCGGTACCAACGGGCATTGAACCGGTCATCTTATTGACTAGACTATAGAGTTATACCCTGATGGATTTCTAGTCATGAAGAAATCTCTTCTAAACCAACAAGAAAAGTTTTGGAAGCGTTAAGTTAAACCATACAGTAAAAAGTGTTTGATAATATCAAATCCATACCCAGAATATTCTCTCAAATATTTGTTACTACAATATTTAATATTTTACGAACTAAATTATAATGGATTTAAATTTTTAATAAAATAATTAAAACACTTGTTTTTTTTCCTTTTGTATTCCGCCACTATTGTGAGCACAAAAGAAAAAAATAATATTTTATTTATTTTATTAAAAAATACTAAACATGTTTTTTTTTTAATATTTACGATATAATGTTGTCCTCAGTGAGATACAGGCAAAAGCCTAATTTACTGGGGACACGACAATTGAAAGGCAACAAACTCAGGTCCATTAAAATTATGTCCAAATTAAATTACCTGTTGTTTTTTCGAAAATTATGTATATTTCTAGTCATGTGTAAAAAAAATTTAAAAATAAATAAAATGTAAATATTTAAATAAAAACTATATTTTTCTTGAAATTTTCATAAAAACTAAAGCAGTTTAAATGTTGTATATTATTTAATATCTTTTGCTTACAACCCAATCAATTTTATTTTGATTTTATTAGAATGTTATAAATATTTTTCACAATACAAGTTTATATATTTTTTTATTCACGGTCCTTAATTATTATTATTAAATTAATCTTAATTTTTTTAATGTCATGTTAAATAAAAATTAAAATTAATTATTTCAATTTAAAAAATATAGTTTATAAATATTTTAAAAATAATTTAAAAGTATTACCTGAATGTGTTTATTTCCCTCGGCAATTAAAATCCAAATAACTTTTTAACATATCACAAAATATTCACAGTTAAAGAAAAACTTATTATCAATATTAATTCACATAAAAAAAAATTCAAATTTTTGAAGAGACAATTTCTGCTATGCGTCAATTCTGTTCTCTAGGCAAACAACAATTGATGTAATAAACAAATCGGAGGTGAAAACAGTTCCCCCCTGCGTCGCTTGCGGGATGGTTTTACAATGGGAAGTGGATGCTGATGCATCTACATAATGCACATAGTGGTAGAAATCCCCACCCTCGGGCGGGAGGCTCGCAAGAGGGGTTGATAGGCGGGGACGGTTCTCTCAATCAACAATGAATCGTATCAACTCATAACAAGAATAGCAAATTATCGCATCGTCGATAATCCATGAAAATTAACAGGACTGCATTGTAAAAAAAAAATGAATTTACTGAAATCTTTTCGTTTTTATTTTTTTCAAGAATTAACAAATATTATAATACAAATATTTTTTATTTTTCTTCTTCTTGTCATGCCCCATCAGGTCCCCCCGACGTTGGCAATCACTCTGGCAAAGGCTTTTCTATCTTACGCAACCCGGAACAGGTCCTCCACACGCCCCATCCCCGTCCAATCTCTTATATTTCGCAGCCAAGATGTTTGCCTTCTATAAGGTCCACGCTGCTCCTCGGTCTTGCCCATCAGTATCAACTGGAGGATTTAGTACTTCTCTCCACGTAAAATGTGACCCAGATAGGATATCTTGCGGACCTTAATATCTGACAGCAGCTGTCTACGGCAATTAGCTCTCCTCAAGACCTCCGAATTGGTGATCATGTCAGTCCACGGTATACGAAGCATTCTCCTGTCTCGAACGCTTCCAACCGATTCATAGTATGAACCTTCAGCGTCCACGTTTCCGATCCATACAACAGAATTAAGTTTAAGTATTTTTTATAATTAAGATAATTGCAGTTATGTTACTTTTAAATATATTTTTAAGAATATATATAAGTACGAAATTCACGAAACCATTCAATTTCGTTAAACTGAATAATATGATATACTGAATACGTTATAATATCGTCGTTGTTCTGCGAAAAGCATTTAAGTACATTTTTGCTTAAAATGACATTTTGATGCCATTTTACTTAAAATTAAAATATCTACACACGGAAAAAAGATTTATGTCTAAAAGTTATATGGTTTCGCTGTTATGAAAGTTTTCACCAAGAAAGGATTAAGTCGAAAACAGGTGTCCGTATTTTTAATTTTTAGGTAATATGTTTTTAAGTTACTCATTATTTTTTGTAGTGATTCTTATAAATAAATAAACAGTCTTTAAATAACATCTTTTTGTATTTTATTTTATTAAAAACTTGATTTTACATTGCCTTCCGAAACTTAAATTGCATTTATCTCAAAACTGAATATTTGGACTTATGGCAAATGCTTTTCGCAAAACAACGACGGTGTATCACTATGGCAGATGCGTGGCCGCGCTGTAACGCACTGAACTTTCGTGCGAAAGGTCGTAGGTTCGAACCCCGCGCTGTGTATTCGAGGGTATAAGGATACCTATGATTGTCTCACTTGGGTGTGCCATCGGATCCAGTACAGCAGTGTGGTCGATGAGTTTGCTGGTATGCAACAGCTTACTGTTTTTTTTTACTAAGATTTTGCATAATTTTAATTTGAACCATACATTTTTCACTGGACACTTAGCGTCCAGCACCGTGGCTGACGGATTTTTTTAGCACAGTAATACAAGTGTTAAAAAAACTAATTGACGTTGGAATGGCGAAGGAATCCTTGACTACGATACCCAGCAACGACGAATATATCGATATTTTTTTATTCAAGAATTATATTATTTGGACTGTTAAGATTTTTCTTAGCAGCGTCTATAATTGCAATTTTCTTAGCAGCGTCTATAATTGCAATTTTCTTAGCAGCGTCTATAATTGAAATTTTCTTAACAGCGTCTATAATTGCAATTTTCTTAGCCGCGTCTATAATTGCAATTTTCTTAGCAGCGTCTATAATTGCAATTTTATTATCAGCGTCTATAATTGCAATTTTATTAGCAGCGTCTATAATTGCAATTTTCTTAGCAGAGTCTATAATTGCAATTTTATTTTACAAATTATTATTGACAAATATTTTTCTAGGGCATCCATGCTACTGGATAGACAAAAATTGTTTTCAATCTATTCACAGCTTCCAAAAATAAAACCTTCATATCAGGTGGCATAAGTATATTGTCACTGTGGCGGTCGCACACTCGGAATACTGTGGGCATTCATACACACGGTCAATGACCGATGAAGTGACCCTTGCATTCCTCGACAAATTTAAATAAACAAGTCCAAAGTTCACACGCCGGCCATTCAACCCGCAGCCCGGAGCGGACCGCATTACACGCCGGAGCGAGAACGCACCACGGCTGTCTCGCCAGTTCCGTATTTGAATGATACCTACATACAACATTAATCGTTTCGCTAATGCAGAAACGAGACGAAGAATATCTTGCTCGCATTCCCACACACACACGCGGAAATAGTATAAATACCTACGTTTACTAATAAAAACTCTTCTTCCGCATTGCGATCCAAAACGTGTTTTATTTATCAACAAATCATCATCATCTCTTCCCTCTAGGATACATATCCCAAACCACCATCATCGTCTTCTATTCCATATATACTCGTATTTCCCAGATCAAAAGGTTGCAAAAATGTTGAACAATTTGGAAGTGAAAATTCAACTTGAATGTGTATGCTCATGTGTTAAATTATGTGCTGAACAATTATCAATTATTTTTTATATTTCTTATTTCACTGTCCAAATTAACTAGCCACTCGTCAAATATTGTTTGTGTCATCCAATCCCGTTGATTTGAATCTTCTCAGCAGTTTTTCGGTAAAAAAATGTTCTTTATACCGAAAAATTTATTTCGTTAAAACGGGATTCGTTAAACATATATATTTTATGTAAGTTCGTTCGATTCAATAAAAAAATATTTGTTAGTTCTGAAAATTTCGGTATTTGTTGTAATAAAATTTGAGCAGTTTTAAGAAATCGTAAGCATAAAATATGTTAATAACCCATTTTAAAATGTTATTTAAGGGGAGCATTCTACTCGAGAAATTTAAAAAACAAAACGTTTTTTTTTTTACATATTCTAAAAGTTTAGACCTTTAAGAATATGTTCTCAAAAGAAATTAAAAAATTCTTGATATTTACGAAGTTATAGCTATAAATGAGGCAGGAATTACGCCGCACCGGAATGACTCAGACAATAATCTCAAAACTTTAAACGCATTTTTCTCGAAACTACTTTTTTCAACCTGGTCGACATAAAATCTCAAGTTCTATCCAACCGATTGCCTTCAAATTTAGTATAAAACTTTGATAAATATTTTTATATCGTTCCTACTTTGAAAAATTAAAAATGATATTTTCTACTATATTTAAAAATAATTTTAAGTTTGAAAAAAAGGGTAAAAAAAATTTTTTTTTTCACACACCCGCCATTGTACGATTTATTTTTCTCTCTGATACCAACAATAGTGACATTATTTTTTATCAAGAAACAGTGCATGATTTTTGTTTCGGATTTACGAAAGGGTCCGAATCATGTTGACCAGCTCACCCTCTTTTTTTTACGACAAGATATAACAGCTGATACTCGTAATATCTTTAATTTTATTTATTTTTTTACATTCTCGAATCATCAATAAACAAACTGTAAAAAATGTATGGAAAAAATATTTTCAGTTTTTTTTTTATTCAGTCTGAAAAAACGCCTGAAATTCACGCCTCTGTAGTAGAATATTTTGTATTAATACTTCGTTTTGCAGAATCCTAACAGGAATGCCCGGTATATTATACCTCACAATATACATTGTCAAATCGGAATTTGTACGGATTGTTCAATGCTGACAATATGACGGTGTTAGCGGAGAACAAGGATGAATTTACAGGGTCAGACAAGTAAGTTGTGGGATAGTTATAAATTTACAGGGTCAGACAAGTAGGTTGTGGGATAGTTATAAATTTACAGGGTCAGACAAGTAAGTTGTGGGATAGTTATAAATTTACAGGGTCAGACAAGTAAGTTGTGGGATAGTTATAAATTTACAGGGTCAGACAAGTAAGTTGTGGGATAGTTATAAATTTACAGGGTCAGACAAGTAAGTTGTGGGATAGTTATAAATTTACAGGGTCAGACAAGTAAGTTGTGGGATAGTTATAAATTTACAGGGTCAGACAAGTAAGTTGTGGGATAGTTATAAATTTACAGGGTCAGACAAGTAAGTTGTGGGATAGTTATAAATTTACAGGGTCAGACAAGTAAGTTGTGGGATAGATATAAAGATGAAAATATGAGAATGATTTTTTTTTAAATCATGTTTAAAACTGTGAAAGGTAAAAAGTTTTGAGCAAGTTTAAGAATTCTACTATTTAGATCAAGAGTTTCCAAAGGGGACGATATCGACCCCCTCGGGTTGATTTGATTTTTCTAGGGGTTGATAGTCTCCTTAACTGTCCCGCCGCCCCCTCTTATCTCGCCGAATTTTTTTAACATCTTTCCAATCATGGATTAGCGCTACGCTCAAACAGAGACTGTCTATTGGCCTTTCCAGTTCACCGCTCCTCTTTCTTTACGTCGTCCTTTACTCGCCATGCAGTGAGACTCTGGAATCAGTTACAAACAAATATAAGACTCGCTCCGTCCTTGGCATGTTTTAAGAAGCGACTGAAAAAACTCTTAATTTCTAGTCAGTATAATAACGTGTTTCATTCCTGATTTTTCTTTTCCTTTCCTCTCCACCGTCCCTCCCTTTCCTTTTGATTGATGATATCTCACTTTATATGAAAAATAATGTTCGAGACATTGTCTGTCTTTGTGGGGTTCGTGGGCATGTGGTCGCGTATATGTTTATGGATTTCGTGAGGATGGATAGTCATTTGAATGATTTATGCGACCACGTAACTTGCTGCATTTACTTTTGTCTGGTTGGTTGGAAGAGATTGCCGTCTGGCAATAAACCCGACAGATTGTATTTGCAATAAAAGTGTTAAATAAGTAAAATAAATAAATAAATAGTTTCAATAAAAAGCTTTTGGGGTCGACGACAGCAAAAATAGACCCCCTTTACTACTGCTATTTGTTTGTTACTTCAAAATATTTATGATTCCAATAGGTACTTAATTAAGAATATTTGTACTTATTTTGAATTAACATATTTATTTCATAAATAACAAATGATAAAAAAGCTGCTCGTATTTTTTTGCTTTAATTTTCTTCAGCACAGATTTTAATATTTAATGTTGCACAAGATAATGCAATGCATAATCCGTAGTCCTTTTATATTTTTCAATACTCAATTATAAGTGATTAAAATGAAAAGTTTGATATCAAGTAATATTTAATATCGAGTACTGTACAAACTTATTAATGTGAGTAAGTCAAGTAAATGACTGGGGAGACGGTTTTACAAGTTTTTGGTAAAGGGGTCTGCGGTCGAAAAAAATTTGGAAACTCTTGATTTAGATAGTATTTTCTCCGATAACGGAATAATTGAGGGATATCAAATGATGTGTATCGATAGGAAACAACGTTAATGGGGTACTATGATAACATTTTATGTATTAAAGTAAAACGCGAACTTACTTAAAGGAGCTACTAATACTTAAAGGAGCCGAATAAATGCTGTAAAATTTGCGTGTACTGAGAAGAATACATAGGAGGACAATGTATTTATTTAACACTTTTATTGCAAATACAATCTGGCGGGATTATTGCCAGGCACCAATCTCTTCCAACCAATCAGACAAAAGTAAATGAAGCCAGTTACATGGTCGCATAAATCATTCAAATGACTATCCATCCCCACGAAATCCATAAACATATTCGTGTACACATGCCCACGAACCCCACAAAGACGGACAATCAGCCGAACATTATTTTTCATATAAAGTGAGATATCATCATTCAAAAGGAAAGGAAGGGATGGTGGAGAGGAAAGGAAAAGAAAAGTCAGGAATGAAACATGTTATTTTACTTATTAAGAGTTTTTTCAGTCGCTTCTTAAAGCGTGCCAAGGATGGAGCGAATCTTATATTGGTTTGTAACTGATTCCAGAGACTCACTACATGGACAGTAAAGGACGACGTAAAGAAAGAGGAGCGGTGAACTGGAAAGACCAATAAACAATCTCTGTTTGAGCGTAGCGCTAATCCATGATTGGAAAGATGCTGACAATTTTCGGCGAGATAAGTGGGGGCGGTGTGACAGTTAACGATATTATATAATACAGACAGTATGTGAATTTGGCGTCTATTTCTAACATTCAACCAGTTCAATGCCTTCTGGTATGAAGTTATATGATCGTACTTACGTAGGTTGAAAATGAACCTTAGGCACACATTTTGATGACGCTGTAATTTGTCCAGCTGTTCCTCTGTAACATCCAAGTAACATACGTCTGCATAGTCCAGAATCGGAAAAAGCAGAGATTGTACGAGTAAAATGTTGGTTTTGGTTGGAAGGAATCTTTGCAACACTTTAAGGGAATGAAGGCTGAAGAAGATCCTTCGGCTTACCTCATTTATTTGATCTCGACATGAGAGAGTGTTATCTATTAGCATTCTTATGTTTTTAACAGTGTATGACAGAATACGGAGTATAGTTATAAGGGATGTAGGTGAATTAAGACTATGTTCAATAAAATGATTAAGAGCACACTGAGGGGGCTTGGGCATGTGGAACGAATCAATAAAGAAAGATTAACAAAACAAAAAAGTGGTGCAAATATGAGTCAAAGGCGTGGTAGATGAATAAGAAGGAAAGTATATTTAGATCACTTGAATGATATTTAGAAAGAAGGAAAAGAACGAAGTAAGAGAAATTGTAAGAGCTGCATGAGGTGTATGGATGTGGATGAAGTGAAATATGTGTGTCGAGATAGGAGAGTCTGGCACTTTTTCCTCTCTGCCTACTCCAGCAGGGAATCAGCGTGATGGTAAATATGTACAATTTATATTTTTTATTATTCAACTTAAAACTTTGACAACGGCTAGTCAAATGCTGCGTTTGGTCAGTGTTATTTCATGCAGTGGAATCATGGACCCTCAAAGTTGGTAGTATGAACCGACTGGAAGCATTCGAAATGTGGATGCACCGGAGAATGCTACGGATACCCTGGACGGATATGGTCAGCAACACGAGGGTTTTTTAAAGAGTCAAAGTTGATAGAGAGTGTCTGACTAATATTAAAATCCGAAAGGTGTCCTATTTGGGTCATGTACTTAGAGGAGCAAAGTACAAATTACTGCACCTGATCATCCAAGGCCATATAGAGGGTCGAAGAGGTGTTGGCAGGAGCAAAATCTCCTGACTCCGCAATATGCGTGATTGGACTGGTATGAGGAGCGTTGGGGATCTTTTTCGGACTGCCGGGGACAAAGATGCTTACTCTCAGGTGATAGTAAATTTTGGGGGAACCTGACATGACACTAGGAAGAAGAAGATTTTTCAAATTTCATGAATTGGTTGCATAAAAAAAAACATAAAATATTACGAATATATCGAGGTCGTAAGGACGAAATCATTTAATAATTAGCATGTGCTCTAAAAAAAATCGATAATATTTGTAAAATTGCGTGCAATTTTAGAATTGTTTCTAGCAGCCATAAATGACCCGAATTAAGCTTTTCTGCCATATGGTTGTAAAATAGAGGTCTATGCGTGAGAAACAGTTAACATGCTTTGAACATACATTAGCGTTACCAGGGGGCTCGGCAGGATTCATATACCTGTGACTTCTGCGGGAGGGAGTGTGCTATTAGGATCGATGTGTTATTTCAGGAGATCACAGGATCGATGTGAAGGACCAGCTCGAAATTGACGTTGGCACGACGAGAGAATCCTCGATTACGAGGTCCAGAAACGACGACATAGGATGTCAAAAATTATTTTAGTGTATTTTCCTCAGAAAATGATAGTGTTTAAAAATACAATTTTCTTGCTAAAGTTTCTTAGATGTTTTCGTTATGAAAAAATATCCAAAGCAAAAATATATGATTTTTGACAGTAATTTCCAGGGCTGTGGAGTCGAATGAAAATTTACCGACTCCGACTCCGGCTTTATTTTATACTCCACCTCCGACTCCGGCTCCAACTCTTGACTCTGACTTCAATTTTTATTTTATTTTATAATTTACTGCGTCTACCTAATGTATTTATATTGACTTATCAATAATGGATACAGGTATAAATAAAAAATTAATTATATTCGTACACAAATGAAACAATTTAATAAAAAAATATATAAACACTACGCATTAAGCAATATCTTCACACTAAAATAATATTAAAAATATATATTAATATTTAAAAAAAGAATTAAATAAAACTTTTAAAATAATTAGAAAAACAACACAGGTAGGCATTAAAAAATAAGAAAACACTTTAAAATAAAATAAAAAGGTTGTTTCATTTGTTTTCATGCGTTAACTAAATCTTATTTATATTGTTTATTATTATTTTGATTCAATATTGAATAGAACACAAGATAAGATTTTTGAAAGTAAATATACTTTATATAAATCTTATTCCCTATTCGTGGTCTAAATGGAATTAGATCTCAAAATAAGTCAGGATTTATGGAAGCTCTTAACTTGTGTAGGTGGTAAGTGGTAAGGCCGTGACGGTCAGCGCTGAATCTTGAATCATTTCAGGATATCGCAGTATTGCTGTTTTTATATCGATTATAAAAGTCTGCATAGTATTAGGCATGAAACAATGAGAGGTTAACTGGTTAACACATACCGTAACGTTATTCATTAAAGAAAATTTTAAAATGATTAAACGGAGTCGGAGTCGGTCAATTTTTTCCGACTCCGACTCCACCTAAAATGTTCCGACTCCACGACTCCGGCTCCGACTCCGACTCCACAGCCCTGGTTATTTCACTATAAGTAGAGAATTTACGTAAGATTCTTTTTTGTGTAGGTTTATCGTTTACTGTGTTTTTATTATTCAAATATTAAATTTCATGTATATTCATCACTTTGCATGTATAAGAAAAATAGTTGCTCTTTTGTATTTTCTCGAAAACAGGTGCATTTTCAAAATAATATTGTGATTAAAAAAAAACATATTATTTCATAAAAATAGGGATTATTTTTTTTTTTTAAAACTAAAATAATTTATATTAAACATACTCACCAAGAAGCCTTTTCCCTGCTGAGGTAGGCAGATATGTCAGAGCGGCAGACTATCCTATGGTGACAGACAGCTATCACCTCTTTTACATCCCTACACCTTCTCATATGGCTCATACGATTTCTCTGATATTTTACAATTATTTTTTTCAAAATATACACTTGGTCCAATATACCTTCCTTAGTCTTCCTGTACCACACCTTCCACTCATATTGGCACTGTATATTTATTTTTTAAGTCGTTCTTCATTCATTCGTTCCACGCGTCCAAACCATCTCAAAATTCTTGTTCATCTTACTCAACACATCAGCTGTAAGTTCATGTTCATCCCCAATCGTGTCTTTCCGTATTCTGTCATACATTGTCCCCCCATGTAATCTTCTTATTGCACTCTCAGTCTTTTCAAGATCGCGTTTCACTCCCATACATCATATTTGACACTAAAATACTGTTGTGGACTATCATCTTAGCGATTTTGAAACTGTTCGTCTCGAGTTTATATGTTTTAATGCCACATTGACTTTTTTCCTTACGCTACACGCCAATCGATATCACTCATTACTATTCCGTCATACGAGAAAATATTATATTTATAATAAAATTATTTGACTTGCTGCAATTTTTAATTGCTCCCCGATATATCTCATTTTCTTTTCCTTTCACACTTTTCTCTCACCATCCTATCACGTAGTACAGTTATACTTTTTACAGAATTGAATAAGTTTTGGACAAAAAAAAAATGTTATTGAGTTTTTAATTTAGTTTTCTTATAAATAATCTTTAATTTTGGTTGTATACAATAAATAAAATATATTTCACGTGTATCAGTTGCATTTTGCAGTTCATTTACTTATCAACATTTCCCTACCTATGTTAAAAAAAATCCGCCCGTTCCGGTGCTGTGTATTCAATACACATCAATATACACATGTAAAAATGAGCGATTTAAAATCAGAAAAATAAATATATTCACAGCCAATCGCTTAAATAAATTAAATTTGAAGTCAAAAATTATAATAATTGAAATTTTATTGCTGAAAACATTAAAAAAACATCGGCCGACGTTCACAAAACGGGCGAAGAGACCAGCTCAAATGGATGCCGGAGAGCTACTGAAGCGATCGAACTGAGATTCTATTTCTTGCGTTCCCATATACCGAAGTAGAGTGAGACGTGAATAGCGTCAGTTCTCACCCATGGCGGTTTTTTAGAATGAATATACCTACATCACACATTGGCACACGTTTGATTGTATCTTCTCTGATGTGGCCGATAGGTGCTAATTATTATTAATACATTTTTTTTTCATTCAATGCGTAAATGTATTACGGAGGAATAACTAAAATCTGAACCCAGTATCTATTATATTTATAGAGATATTAAAGTTTTTTGAAGCAATGTGTACTAGTTACACATCACAGGGAAGGAAGGGTTAATAAATACTAATTTAGGGAAGGAAAATATTGTAATTCAACAAACACTTTTGAGGTAATTTGCAAATATGTCAAGTTTTACTCTAAATGCTCTGATATGATCACGAAGAGTTGGAATCATTTGACTACGATTCTAAAGTTTCTTTTTTAAGGTGTTAAAATGTTGTGTAAAATAATTTTCTATTTGAACGCGTTGTTGTGTTGTATACGACTCCATTTTTATAAATGTCGTAGATTACACTTCTCAAATGTCACAAAACCCAGGTAAGTTCGCGACGCCATCTGTGTTTTATCCAAGAATGAAAAAAACTGCTCAATTTGAAAGACCCTTTATTATTTGGTAACGAACGGTGTGTTACTTGAGCAGATCTAAATCCAAATGCTCGATATGTAAGACCTAATCATGACGTAATAATAACGACTGGACTGGTTTTATTTCATCGATTTACACTTTCATTATTTTACAATTTATAATATTACACTTTCATTGTTTAGTATTACTGTTTTTGTAAATTAGGCGGGTTTATTTATAACCATGTGAGAATTTCTTCTAAACAACCAGAAAAAAATATTAAAGAGCTCTTTTATGAAACCAAACTAGAATCTTCTAAAAAAATTACCAACAGGAATCGAACCCGCAACTACCGGAGCGGACGACGGAACAGCACAAAGACACAGTGTCATGTTTAGAAAATACTTTCGTTGTTATTGACAAGTTATCACAAGTATAAATTATTTTTTTTTATTTTAAAGGAATAATTTGAATTGAAAGATTCAAGTTAAATTTTGGTCATCCAGAACAATACATCACGCCGTGTCCCTAGAGGAATATGCAGAGAGAAAAGATCTCTAAACTTTTCTGTCCAAGCACACAACTTTCACCTTCTCCACATTCATACATCTCGTCATGCACGATTTTCGATTAATTATACTTCTCACTTTAACTTCATTAAAAATCTGGTCCGTTTGATCCAACCACGTTTTCTTTGGTCTACCTCTTCCACGCATACCTTGCACTTCTGAATTGTATACTCACTTAGTCACCCTTTTTCTCCATGCAAGAAGTGGACATTTGGCAGATATTTTTTTTGTGTTTTTAAATGTCATACATTATACTTCAATGACCCATAAAAAGTTTTTTTGAAATCAAAGCAAATTGTGTGTTTTATTAAAAAAAAAACGGATAATTTGAAAGACACTTTATAACATAACTCATCAATCTGATTAAGTTTATCTGAGTAAAATAATATATCACACTATTTTTACCACACCATAATCATATAATGAAATTGATATATAACAGCGCTATAGGGATAAAATATGAACGATATAAAAATATAAAAAAAGGTACACCAAGTCATTGTAATGTACGAGGCGTATCCAGAAAGTAAGTGTACTGAGGCTCTCACGACCGGATGTATTTTATTTTTCGACATGTTGGCTACACTTCCGTGTAGCCTGAACCTTCCCCTCCGCAACGAGACCGGTTCAAGGTCAGTACGTTGAGAAGTGTCGACGCGACAACACGTTTCGTGAAAAATGTAAATCCAATCTCCCGCCAAGTGCGAAACACGGGGCGTCATCCGTTATCTCGTTTGGAAGGGAAACCTCCGGTTGAGGTTTATAGTGAGGGGAAAACTGCATATGGTGATAAAGCTATGAATCGTACGAGTGTGTACAAGTGGTGTCGCGAGTTTAAAAACGGTCGTACGTCTGTGCATGATGATCAGAGGAGCGGAAGACCTTCAATTGTGACTGACGAAATTGATGAAATTGTTTTGGGACTGTCAAGGCATAATTTTAATTGAATATATGCCTCAAGGGGAGACCATCAACTCTGCAAGATACTGTGAGAAACTAAAAAAATTGCAGAGGGCGATTTAGAACAAGAGGAGAGGCATGCTGACAAAGGGAGTCTGCCTGCTGCACGACAATGCCAGACCACATACGGCCAACGCCACGAAGGAACTGCTCGCCTCGTTTAAATGGGATGTCCTGAACCATCCCGCTCATTCCCCTGACCTAGTACCTTCAGATTACTATCTCTTTACCTCCCTGAAGCTGCACATGGGTGGAAAAAGGTTTTCAACCGTCGAGGAGGTAAAGGAGGAGGTGGAGAAGTGGACGGAGGGGTTGGCGGGAAACTACTTCGAGGAAGGCATAAAAAAGTTGATACCCCGCTTCACCACCTGCATTGAGAGGAATGGCGACTATGTCGAAAAATAGCTTACATATGTACTACGGTAACCATGTAATTTTTTTGTTTAAATAAAAAAAATTGTAACCTACAAAAATTCAGTACACTTACTTTCTGGACTTACATAGTATATAAGGCTTGCTATCAAATACACTGATATTTTTCAAAACATTTTCGTGTAAATAATCATTAAATAGTATTGCAAAGTCGTAAAAACAAGTTGCGATCTAACATGCCCCGGACAAATATTAAGAGAAACTTTTAAAAGCTGTTACACATAAGCTCTTATATATAACAAAATATATAAAAAAATACAGCTCATTAATTAAAAAAAAAATTTTTTTTCGTTTTTCTTTAAAACATTTCTTTCGTCTCTTGTCAGTGTTATATTAAATAAGCAATACAAGAAAATATTCCTAAAAAAAGACTGGTGATGAGACGTACATTTTGGAAAGAATTTCACGCGAGAAAGGCGCTTTGTATGCGGAACTTATGCCTCGACTTCACAGGTAGGAGTCTCGCTTGTTGCTTAAAGCTATGCTGCGAGTTAGTCGACATATCAACATTGCGATAAAACGCGTCTTGTATTGGAAGTGGTGGGCAAGCGAAGAGTTGGTGAGCAGGGGAAGCGCTATAAAGACAGTCTGCGAGCTGCTAGACGGCTAGACGTGTGAGAAACAGTCAGCGCGCTGCAAAGGCGAGGGGATCCTCGACTGCGAAGCCAGACAACGACAACTCGTTTAGTATACTAAAGTATATTTCTTCTTTATACAATTCGTCCATACCATACATATCACGTGATCCGTGTCGTATACCAGCGTTTCCCAAATTGTGTTTCGTGGAACCTTAGGGTCAAATTAAGGGTTCCGCGAAAAAAAAATTACGCAATTTAAAGATAAATTTTTTTTAGGTGCTTTTACCATATATCTAGCGGAGCAGACCTTTGGGTCAGGTTGCTTTTATTACACAGCTTGTATACTAAACTGCTTTAGTACTACAACCCAGAGTCTACACAGTACGAGTATATCGACTGTATACTATCGCACCTTCCAACCTAAATACTAAGAAACGGATGCGATTGATTATGCTCCGTGTAGATTTAATAATAATAATAAATAAATATATGTTTATTGATAGCAACATAGTATGTACATAATATTGTACATTTAAATATACTTCAAGAACACATAAATTGCAGAGAATACATTAAAGACAGAAGCTATCGAAACGTATGGGTTTATCTAATAACATCCCCTCGGCCAAGATACACCCCACCAATATAGGGCGAGCCCAGCCACGGGGACACCAGATGTTTTTTCAGCCCACACCCTTACACATGTAGAATAATAAGAAAAGAAAAAAAACACAGCAAATAAATAGATGGCAGCAAAATACATTTAAGAGAGAATACATTAAATGGTCCAGCCTCATCTCACAAACATTCCCCCGGCCGAGATACACCCCACTAATGTAGGGGGAGCCCGACCGCAAGGACATCGGGGGCTTTCAGACTACACCCCCGTATATATATATGATAGATTAAAAAAAAAATGTATGGCAGAAAACAAAATAAAAAGTATACCCACATATACGAGTACCACCTCAGGTTGGAAGAGGTTGCCACATGGCAATAAACTTTCCAGGTGAAATAAAAATAAAAAATAAAAAATACTTTGCCTCTGGAGTTGAGTAACCCTGCATCAACATGTAGAAGGTTTCAATTTTGCAAAGCAACTTGTATCTCGTTCTACAAGTGAGCCCATGTGTTTTCCATATCTCAAGATATATCCATGAAATTCCCAAAATATCCAATTTTTGTTCCATCTAAGCGTTGTTCCACTAAAAACAATTCTAAGTTTTTTACCACTATACTCGTAAAACAAGTCATCGACAATTACGTAAGTCTACTTGGTAAAATTTGGTAATATTTTGTAACTTCTTAACCAGTATAAAATAAGTTTTCGATAATTACGTAAGTCTGCTTGGTGAAGTTTGGTAATATTTTGTGGTATACATACATATATTAAACTTAAATATATATGTTAATATTAATAATTTTAAACAATGACTGTAATATATTATTACTACTGCTTTTTTATCTCCTGTACATGTTAGTTTAAGAGAAAGTTTTTTATTTTTTGTCAATAATTTTAAGTACTTGTATAACATGTCATATATTCATTTGAATTTTTTTTTTATTAAACAAAGTTATATACTGTACAAATATTAGTCAAGTCTATACCTTTATATAAATTTACTACTTAACTAATCTTATTTACATGTTATAATTTATGCACTTACTTAATCTTATTTTCCTACATGTCATTTTATTTATATTTTTTTCAATCTTAATAAGTATATGATTTTTTAGAAATAATCAACACCTACATACTACTTATAACTAGATAACAATTCTTACAACTAATTATTTAGCAATAACAAGTCCACTCGTTTAGGTTACTTGTATTCCATCACATTCACTTAGAGTCTAAGTCTATGCATTTGGTCTAAGTCTTAGACCAAATGCATATACTGTGCATATAAAATACACTGTTGTGTCGTTAATGAAATAAAATTAAAAAAATAAGTTTTAAAAGGGTCCCGTGGCTAAATTTCTTTGAGAAACACTGTCATATATCATACTACTTGTATTTTACAATATTCTGTAATAAAAGAAGCGAGATATTCACTAATTCGGCCCCTTATTAATCCGGCAAGATGAGCACCGCACGCCTTTTGTCACGCTGCTCACTACCTGCCTGTTGTTTTGCTCCCTTCAAAGCGACGCGATTGGACGGTTCAACCCCCTCCTAAACATGGAGGTGGGGCAAACATATCTCATTCATAAAAAAAATAGTGTGTAACCACATTTTCGCAAACAGAGAAACTTTATGGTCGTCTCGTAATAACAGGGGGGGGGGGTGCCTTGTTGCGGAATGTAATTTATTATACAGCGAAAATAATGTCAAATCAATAAATCGTGGAATTAATATTTATCATCCAAATAACTCATAAACATATGTTTTATATACAAGTGTATTGTTATACAATACTTAAGGCTTCGCTGAAAGACGCATGATAAAGCTCGATATGTTTCGAAACGTAAGTTTGAGATAAATTTTCCGTTTTTGTTTATTATTATTATTTTCATGTACCTATGCATACCACCACGTCGTCTACTTGTCGGGGTACGCAGAGACGAGAGTGCAATAATTTCTTATCTCTATTTATTTATTTAACACTTTTATTGCAATACAATCTGGCGGGCTTATTGCCAGGCGGCAATCTCTTCCAACCAACCAGACAAAAGTAAATGAAGCAAGTTACGTGGTCGCATAAATCATTCAAATGACTATCCATCCCCACGAAATCCATAAACATATACGTGAGAACATGCCCACAAACCCCACAAAGACGGACAATCACCCGAACATTATTTTTCATATAAAGTGAGATATCATCAATCAAAAGGAAAGGAAGGGATTGTGGAGAGGAAAGGAAAAGAAAAATCAGGAATGAAACACGTTATTTAACTGACTAGAAATTAAGAGTTTTTTCAGTCGCTTCTTAAAGCATGCCAAGGACGGAGCGAGTCTTATATTGGTTTGTAACTGATTCCAGAGTCTCACTGCATGGACAGTAAAGGACGACGTAAAGAAAGAGGAGCGGTGAACTGGAAAGGCCAATAAACAATCTCTGTTTGAGTGCAGCGGTAATCCATGATTGGAAAGACGGAGAAAATTTTCGGCGAGATAAGAGGGGGCGGCCGGACAGTTAAGGATATTATACAATAGATACAGTATGTGAATTTGGCGTCTATTTCTAACATTCAACCAGTTCAATGCCTTCTGGTATGAAGTTATATGATCTCTACACACACTCTTCGCCTTTTCTACATCCAATCACCTTCTGTACATCACCTTTCGACTTAGTCGCGTTTCACGTCCACGTTTCACTCCCATACATTAAAGATGGTTCCATTTTTTTTTTCAAATCAAACGATATTTGCTTGATGCGCCTATAGACGTCACCCGTCTACCAGTCACCCGTTGTGATGAGATTCGCCGATTCCAGTCGTGTCTGTCACAGAAACAGGATGGTATCAAAGAGGTAAGCAAATTATGGACACGATAAGCGGACAACTTACGCTGTCCAAAATTACGAGTACTTCGTGGTCGCTATAAAAAGGTTGGGCCCGGAATAAAATTCATGGCGATATCAGAGAGACGGCAGCCACTAGCCGACCAGGATGGTCGCATAGAGCAGTTCTATGCAACCATACCTACAAGCCGGGGTCTCACTCAAGCGCATAGGCGCTGAGTGGGTATTTCTCCGGGTAAACAGTTAACCGCCACCAACAATATTTTCCCGTCATCTCGAACGAGCAACACAGGGGACTTTTTGACCCCGAGGGAAGCACCTGACTCATGTCAACATCCTGAGCTCAGTCACCTTCATCGTATCAGCCCGCAAGGACATTTGCGAACCAGCCCGAGACGTCCTCAAGATACCGACACAGCCCCAAGGAGAGAAGGAAAAGGCACCACGACACTGCGGAACCAGCCATCACCAGTACTCGAGTATGGCGCCCGACAACGTTCACCGACGTCTCCTCATCGGGTACGGGGTAAGTGACCGGACACTTCTCTTCCCTCCTCTCTCCACCATTTTATGCATATTTTATGTATATTTGATTAGAATTTATATTTAAAATCAAACGTTGTCCACTGGCGCATTAACAAGGGGCATAACCACAAAATAACGCTGGTATACCCTGATCCAGCTCCCTTAAAACCTCCCACGACCTTACAAGACATGCTCAACGTGCTGGACTCAAGCGCGCCGTCTAAGAAAGCGTCCATTCAGGCCGCCAAAGCCCTCTCGACCCTCCTCCTGGGTGAGGTCGAAATCATCGATACCAGGGAGTTTGAGTTTGAGACGAGAAATGGTGAAACCATCTCTCCGTCTCACTCTCCCTCAAAGTCGCCAACAATGACGAAGCCAGTAAGAACCCCCTCGCCCCCGTCGACAAGTCCGAGGAAAAATCTTGATATACTAAGGGCACCGTGAATCAAAAAAGTTGGGAAACCATTGCATTACTATTCCTAATTGGACATAAATATGCAAAAAAATACCCATCTCACATATTATTTGCTCTGAAATAATTAAGGAAACCTCCAGCAGATTTCTATGGCCTCCCGTGGATTTTTTATGGAATTGAATCATGATCTACTCCTACACGTATAACTCCTACACGTAATATTATATGACTTGATATTTTTGCACATTCTCGTGCATGAGTGATTTACCATATCGCTACCCTTATTTATAAATTTGCTAACTCCACTTTTGTCGAAAAATTACTTAACAATTGCATTTTGTTCTCGACATTCAAATACACATGCAATAAAAATTTTACATGTCCAAAATTATTGAAAGTGTCTTGAAAAACGCGTCAAGAAAATTTGATAACTCTTATGCTACCAATTTCAACACTGCAAAATATGTAACTCTACCACTTTGTATATGAATCCGTTAGAATTGTGGCGGTCGCCCACTCGGAACACTGTGGGCATCCATACACACGGTCAATGACCGATGAAGTGACCTTTGCATTCCTCGACAAATCTAAATAAACAAGTCCAAAGTTCACACGCCGGCCATTCAACCCATAGCCCGGAGAGGACCGCATTCCATACTAGAGCGAGAACGCACCACGCTTATCTCGCCAGTTCCGTATTTGAATGATACCTACATACAACATTAATCGCTTTTGCATTCGCAGGAACGAGACGTAGGCATATCGCGAGCGCATTCCCACGCACATTCTAAAATGATATAAATACCTACGTTACTAATAAAATTCCTCTCTTTCCGCATTGCGATCTAACGAGTTTTATTTATCAACAAATCATCATCATCTCTTCCCTTAAGGACTAGCTCCTAAAGAATCAAATGGCATTGTGGTAGCTGTCAAAATATTTAATTTAAAAGGTGACTTCGGTTACGGTATTTTGAAAAAAATGCATTATTTCCTATGAATATAAGTATAAACACTATTTTGTTAAGATAATTACAAGTTTTTTTCCCCTTATTTATGGCTTAATATCTCATTTTATTCATCAAAGGGCGTTAGAAATTTTCCAACACGTTTAAAATCAACTTTGCATTTTAATTATTACTGGGTGGACTTAAACAAAATTGTGTATTAAAGTACTTTAATTAGTATTGTATATTTTTATAGATGAATAGCAGAGGAATATTTATGGTTGGATTAGTGACAGAAAATCGTAGGAGTAACCAAGAAAATCGTATGAATGATGGTTTTCAAGAAAGTCCAAATTTATTCATGGAATTGCCAATTTTAGTCGTTGATAGTGATAATGCAGAAATCACAAAATATTATATAAATACGGATACTACTTAGCTAGAAGATTTATCAAAAGGAATTATAGAAACACAACCTGACACGGTTCACAATAATATTACTAGGTAAGTCCAGAAAGTACGTGTACTGAATTTTTGTAGGTTACAATTTTTTTTAATTAAACAAAAAAATTACGTGGTTACTGTAGTACATATGTAAGCTATTTTTCGACATAGTCGCCATTCCTCTCAATGCAGGTGGTGAAGCGGGGTATCAACTTTTTGATGCCTTCCTCGAAGTAGTTTCCCGCCAACTCCTCCGTCCACTTCTCCACCTCCTCCTTTGCCTCCTCGTCGGTTGAAAACCTTTTTCCACCCATGTGCAGCTTTAGGGAGGTAAAGCGACATCCCATTTAAACAAGGCGAGCATTTCCTTCGTGGCGTTGGCCGTGTGTGGTCTGGCATTTTCGTGCAGCAGGCAGACTCCCTTTGTCAGCATGCCTCTCCTCTTGTTCTGAATCGCCCTCCGCAATTTTTTTAGGGTCTCACAGTATCTTTCAGAGTTGATGGTCTCCTCTTGAGGCATATATTCAATTAAAATTATGCCTTGACAGTCCCAAAACCATTTCGTCAATTTCGTCAGTCACAATTGAATGTCTTCCGCTCCTCTGATCATCATGCACAGACGTACGACCGTTTTTAAACTCGCGACACCACTTGTACACACTCGTACGATTCATAGCTTTATCACCATATGCAGTTTTCCCCTCATTATAAACCTCAACCGGAGGTTTCCCTTCCAAACGAGATAATGGATGACGCCCCGTATTTCGCACTTGGCGGGAGATTGGATTTACATTTTTCACGAAACATGTTGTCGCGTCGACACTTCTCAACGTGCTGACCTCGAACCGGTCTCGTTGGGGAGGGGAAGGGTCAGGCTACACGGAAGTGTAGCCAACATGTCGAAAAATAAAATCCATCCGGTCGTGAGAGCCTCAGTACACTTACTTTCTGGATACGCCTCGTATAATTATTATAGAAACACAACCTGACACGGTTCACAATAATATTATAATTATGGAAAGTGCCGATAATATGGATATTGTACAAAATTCGACTGAACTGATACTCGTAACACAATCCGAGATAGTATTTAACCATTGATGACATTATAAATTATGATGAAAGCCAAGGAGTCAAAATTTCATTAGTGCCGTATTCAGATTCAAATAATTCTAATGGACCACTTCAACCTACTAAAAAAGTAAGAACGAAAAGGTTTGACGTAGATAGTTCTTCTTGGTTCTCTAGTAAGAACAAGGCAAACAGAGAGAAAGGAAAATTATATTTAGGCAGAAAAAAGGAAAACAATGGATCATGGAATAATAAAATATCGAAGAATGATAAAAAAACTTGACAAAAAATGTGTAAATGTAAAGTTTCTGAAAAAGGTGTCTTGAAGTGTTATTCTATATCGGATAAGGACAGAATAAATATTTTTAACCAATCTTGGAACTTGAATTGGAAAGAAAAACGAATTTATGTAGATGGGCTAGTGAAAGTTTTACCGGTAAAAAGACCGAAGGGTAGAACATATCCGGAAAAATCCATTCGAGTGTCATCTACATTGTGCACACGACAGTAATGACGGACGAGTGAATGTGATGTAACGCGTGCAAATGCAGTATAACGCATGCGCATGAGTCTTCAGCGACGCGCATAAGGATCATTTTTCTTTGTCTATGACTAATTTGGTGCGGCCATGGTGTGTACAAAGCACACTACGCAGTTTTCAACAGTTGGCACCAGGCGCTGGGGGACCATTGAAAAATTATTTAGTTATAATAATTATTCTATACTACATTTTAAAAAATAGACAATATTATGAAAAATAATTTGTCATTGTGTATTAAATACATAATGAAAAATTTTAAAATGTCAAATACATTGAATTTGACCGCGGCACACCTGTATCCGGCTCACGGCACACCAGTGTGCCACGGCACACCGGTTGCGGAGCACTGATCTACAACATATGTTCTAAGAAAGAATGATTCTGACATACGGGTATGCAAAACGATGTGTTTGCAAACAATAGATTTAAATAGGATGACAGTATTAAACTGGAAGAAGAAAAGCGTTAGTTTAGAATTTGAAAATGCAATTATTGTTAAAAAAAAGCAACAGGAATTGATTTGTGGAACCTAATGAGAAGCATACCAACTTTTTTAATGAGTTCCTAAAATGGAGTCCCATTTCTGCCGAAAAAAAACTTCCAAAAATTACTTGTTGCCCGAATGGAGGTCAAAATCAGAACTTAATAATTTTTATAAAACCGAATGGTGCACAAGAGATATTACTCGTACAACACCTTTCTCGTCTACTTCATTTCACAAATATAATGCGATCTAAATTAGCATTTTCATGTAAAATAATGAAAACTGAAATATGATAGCTATTGTACACCAATCACTGAACTTTATCTTTTACTCTATGAGTAATCATTTTCTAGTTGTAATTTTTATTTAATTCAACTTGTTTTATATTGTTTGATTTGTGTATTTTATCATCACTCTTGCATTGTTTATATCCAAATAAAATACTTCAAGTTATTTGTTTGTCATTATTAGGAGACATCCACAGTAAAAACTCATATTAATATACAATTTTGCTAACTCCTACGATAATTACAACAATTTTTAAATATTCACCATCGCAAAATTGCTAACTCCAATAATTATCGATAAAATCATGATGCCATAATGATATTTAATTTTTTTTTACTCTTGGTCGTCTTGATATTTAAGTACAAAAAACACTAATAAGACTTAATTTAGAATAGTTATACAGTTTTATTGCCGCCCTGCAAAGTTTGAATTTATGGAGTTAGCAAATTTACCAATTAGGGTAGCGGTAGGGCAAATTGGCCGTCACGAAAAGTGAAACGGTGTATTATGCAATATTATTATTAAATTATTATTTATTTTTATTAAATATTTTATTTACTAATAAATTATTATTAATTATTTTAATATGAATAATTATCTATTATTAATAATAATTAATATTCTTTTAATTTTATTAAGTGAATTTTATTATTATTAAAGTTATTATGTATTATTAAAATTAATATTATTTATTATTGTAAAAAATACTTTTTTTATATATTATTTTTATATTATTGTATTTAACATATATTAATTTTGTTATTTATTAAATTATTTTATTTAATATTTATTTTAATATTTATTTATTACATAATTTATATTTAATATATAATTATAATAATGAATATATGTTATAATATTAATAATTATATTATTATTAATTATAATATAATTAATTAATATTACAATATAATAATATTATTAATATTATATTATTAATAATATATTATCAATAATATAATAAAAATAATATAATAATAAATATATAATTAAAAAAATATTTAAAAATTATTAATTTAATAAGTAATAATGACATAAAAATATATTTAATATTATTAAGTGAATTTTATTATTATAAAAAATATTATTATTAAAAAAAATTAAAATTCTATTTTTTTATTTAATAAGAGAGATTTTCTTGAATTAAATTCCACATAACCATTTCCTAATCCTAAAAAACATCGTTAACAAATGGAAAAAAAGCAATGCATAAAATCAACTTTTCCTAGGAGCTAAGAAGTTTCACTTCTACCACGTGAGAGTCTCACGCATCTGTTTTTTTTTTATATAATATATTTAAAAAAATGGGTTATGAGGATTGTGTCATTTTTGCAAAGTTACATCTAATTCTGTTTGATGAATTAAAAAAACTTTTTTTCGTTTATAAAATATGTCAGAAATAGATTTTTTTTATTCATTTAAAAAAATACATTTATTGGCATTAAGCCCAACAAGGGCATATGATTTAACTTATATGAAGAAAAAATATGGAAAATGTTGAAGGGGGAAAGAATGTCGTGAATGAATTTATTCAAACTTAAAATATGTAGCAGAAATAAACAGGGCTGTGGAGTCGGATGAAAATTTACCGACTCAGACTCCGGCTTTATTTTATAACCCGACTCCGACTCCTACTCTTGACTCTGACTTCAATTTTTATGTTATTTTATTATTTACTGCGTCTACCTAATGTATTTATATTGACTTGTTAATAATGGATACAGGTATAAATAAAAAATTAATTATTAGGTGTACAAATAAGTTTCCGCCGTTTTTTATAAAAAAATGGGCATTTATTGTGAAAGAACGGAACCTCATGTTTTATTCGAAGTAGTACCCATCGCTTGCCACTACTTTTCCCCATCTTTCTGTCAGCATACGAATACCGCGTCAGTCATCATCATCATCTTTTGAGGCTATCCACGAATCGACTCAATTTTTGGTATCTTCATATGATGTGAAGTGCTGCTCAGACAGGCCATGCGTCATCGATCAAAACAAGTGGTAATCAGAAGGAGCAATGTCTGGTGAATACAGCGGGTGGGGTAAAACTTCCCAATTGATTGTTTCCAAAAAGGTTTTGACCGGCGACGAAACATGTGGACGAGCATTATCATGCAGGAGAATAATTTTGTCGTGTCTGGAGTAGCAGTGGGCGCGCTTTTCCTCGAGTGCTCGACTCAATCTCATCAATTGTGCTCGGTAGACAGCCCCAGCAATGGTTTCGTTCGGTTTGAGCAACTCATAATACACGACACCAAGCTGATCCCACCAAATACACAACAAGAGTTTTTTTCCATGAATATTTGGCTAAGCTGTAGATGTTGAAGCATGACCAGGGGTTCCCCATGATTTCTTCCTTTTTGGATTATCATAGTGGATCCATTTTTCATCACCAGTGACTATACGGTGCAGAAAACCCTTTCGTTTATGCCTGGCAAGCAGCATTTCACATGTGGAAAATCGGCGTTCAACGTTTCTCGGTGTCAGTTCATATGGAACCCAATTTCCTTGTTTTTGAATCATTCCCAATGATTTCAACCTATGTGAAATTGCTTGTTGAGTCACTCCTAATGTAAGTGCAAGTTCTTCTTGCGTTTGGCACCAATCTTGATCCAATAATACTTCCAATTCCGCGTCTTCGTACACTTTCGGCCTTCCGCTACGTTCTTTGTCTTCGATGTCAAATTCACCGTTCTTAAACTTTTGAAACCACTCACGACAACTTCTCTCACTTAAGGCAGCCTCGCCATATGCTTCTACAAGCAATCGATGCGCCTCAGCTGCAGATTTCTTCAAATTGAAGAAGTAAATCAAAAGTTCCCGCAAATGACGCTTATTCGGCTCAAAACTTGACATTTTCGAACACAAAAAAATATGTTATACTGATAAAAATTCACTAATATTTCAAGGTCATGTTGTTGACAGATGTCCAACCTTACGATAATGACATTTTACATCTGACAATTTTAACCATAACTTACTGGTGGCGCCAACTTTTGTCCAACGGCGGTGACTTATTTGTACACCCAATATATTCGTACACAAATGAAACAATTTAATAAAAAAATATATAAACAATACGCATTAAGCAATATCTTCACACAAAAATAATATTTAAAATATATATTAATATTTAAAAAAGAATTAAATAAAACTTTTAAAATAATTAGAAAAACAACACAGGTAGGTATTAAAAAAAATAAGAAAACACTTTAAAATAAAAAGGTTGTTTCATTTGTTTTCATACGTTAACTAAATCTTATTTATATTGTTTATTATTTTTATTTATTTTCCTAGAAAATCCTAGGAATCTAAGTGCAGTAATTGACTATATGTACGGCTGCAATAAACTGAACGTAATCCCCTTTTGGGATTTATTGCGATTATAAAAGTGTGCATAGTATCAGGCATGAAACGATGAGAGGTTAACTGGTTAACACATACCGTAACGTTATTCATTAAAGAAAATGTTAAAATAATTAAACGGAGTCGGAGTCGGTCGATTTTTTCCGACTCCGCCTAAAATGTTCCGACTCCACGACTCCGGCTCCGACTCCGACTCCACAGTCCTGGAAATAACTATAAATCCAAAATACGAACACTATACCTTACTGCTGCCTAGAATCATATTTAAGATGTGGAGATTCATCATGATCATCCTGTCGTGTAGTTCATGACTGAGCATCGTGACTCCCATGATTGCCTCTGACAACTCCTCTCCATCCATTCCTGCACTGTGCGGCTCAAACGGCAGTAGTTAAGGGTAGTTCTGTTGAGTCTTTCGTCGGAGGCATATTGTCGACAATCTACTGTTAATTATCAGTTCTTCGAGAATGGAGGCGTTAAATGGAGATTAGAGAGGCCATAAAGTGTCAAAAATAGAAAAACACCAAGTCTGATTGATATACCAAATGAGTTTCTGAAATAGGGTGAACCACGTTTATCTAATGATCTGTTTCTATCTTTCAATAAGATTCCAGCTGTGTCTCTCATCCCTTGGCATGGCACAAACATCATTATTCCAGTAATTTGAAAAAATACTATAGAATATATGGATGACTTCAAAACTCTTACACACATTCTATAAAAAAACTACATATAGAAACAACCATCATGAAGAGAGAAAACAGACAAGGATAGATATAATATACAACTGATGCTATGATAGCTATTATGCAAGTTAATGAAAAATCCATTGAATTTAATAAAATCACCTATACTAAATAAAATGACGCATGGTCCCTGTGACGTTTCACAAATTTGCCCCAATACAACCTTGTAACGACGTTCAATAATTTTACTTATTTTATCAACTTTAATATAAGCCTCGATTCCAATAAATAGCAAGTTATTTTTCATTATAGCATTGAGTGTATCTATAGAGCAGTTACAAAGAAAACAAAAAAGTATAGTTACAAAGAAAACAAAAAAGTGTAAAATGATAACTTTCAGTCATTGTAGATATTTATCATAGAGTAAGAAATTACCGTGTCCGACAGCCGTGTGCGCACTAATCATACTTAAGACATGTTCCTTACTAAATACTCACGAAGAGTTCAACCCTCGAGCATGAACTATTAGGGAAAATTGACAATTATCAGAATATGGAAAAAATATTGCGCAGAACTGTACTAAGATAAACCAAATATTTAACAAAAAACATGTTAAATAATTATCAGTAGGTAAAACAGAACTTTTCTTCTTCTTAAACTTTCTATAGACTCAAGAGTCTGTTACTGCAAGATTCTCCTCCTGTGATCCTGAGCTTAAGCTATCTCTCCATCATTTCGGGGGTCTCCGTGGTGGACGCCGTCCATCCGGTACCCCATGCAGAACTATGTATGGGATTCTTATGGAATTCATTATCTGTACATGTTGTTACCAGTATCGTCAACGCTGTCGTCCCCATCTTGGACCTCACAGACCTCTCGGATTGTGGTGTTCCTTACACGATCACGCAAAGTCTTCCCAGCAATAGCGCGTCGAGTTCTCGTTTCCGTTGTCCTTAGCGTACTTTTTGTCCTGAAAGTGTCCGCCCTCGCTTCGATGCCATACGCGGGGATAGGTCGCACACAGGTCTTATAAATGCGTACCTCTCTATCCGTTCTCATATCTTTATTCCTCCATATGACATCTCTCAGGCAGCCCGCCACAATTGCAGATTTATCTACCTGAGGCTTTACTTCTCTGGGGAGGTCATGAGAGCTGAGCAGTTCACTGCCAAGATATCTGAACTGGGTTGCTTTTTCAATCAGCTCGTCACATACTGAAATTCTGCACTCTAGTGGTTCTTTGGAGAATGTCATACACAACTGGCCATTGAAATTACTTACGAAAAAACCATATTACTTTTGGATTCACGTAATACTCCTACATCAACTCATTTTAACAATTTTTGTTAATGTATTACGTATTTTATGAAAAAAAACTTGTCCACGAATACAAAGTTCGAAGCACTGCTGTAGACAAATATAAATTGATAAAAATTCATATATTTCTGGAAAGTTAAGTAATTTTTCTTTTGTATTTGGGAAAAGGTAAAAAAAACTAGAAAAAGTAAAGTGACACAAGTTTTCTTTATTGATAGTAATATATATTAAACATAAAATACAAATAAAGAAATTATCATGTGATGAAGCAAATTTTTTTAGAGTGAAAACATTATATCAAACTTTCTGAAATATAAACTTATTTTTAACACTTTTTACATTAATTCTACAGTAAACGGATATTCCCCATTGACATTTTTTAATTTTTGAAAATCTCTCACATAAACATCTAGATTTTTAAATAAATTAATATTAGGATATTTAATGTGTTGAAAATAAGCAAGGAAAATAAAGCAAATTCCTTTTTTATTTCTTAATTCATAATTGTTTTAAAGTAAATCTGCACATTATCACCATTGTTTATGTTTTTTTACATTTTACGTACACATTGTTTATGTTTTTTACATTTTACGTACACATTGTTTATGTGTTTTACATTTTAGACCATAATATACACTTTAGACCAGTTGTTTTCAACCGCCAGTCTGCAGAAATTTCCTGCCAGTCCACGAAAAAGTTACACCTAGATCATGAAATGAATATAGGTATTAGATTTAAAAACAAATACTATATAATTAATGGTTTTTATTTATGCTTTAGTGGTTCATGAAATATTTCTCAATTTATAATCAGTTCGCAGGTGTAAAAATGTTGAAAACCACTGCTTTAGATAATTGATAATTAAGTAAAAAAAAAACTTAACCCTATGCACTTCCAAGAGATTTTTAATATGATTGCCCATCAACTCCAAGGCCTCGGCCACACAGATAGGAGCCTCGCTTGGTGCTCAGAGCTACGCTGCGAGCTAGGTGACATATCCTAGCGAACCAACGCACTATTATACTATCATCTCAATGGCCACACTGCACGCTTCGCGCCACGCTACTTGACTATTAGTCATCGAGCAAGTCTCCTAGCAAACAGACGTGTTGGTTAATTTTATTGTCTCACCAAGTGATTTTACAAGATGGAAGAAGTTTTTTTTCCGTAATTCTTTATAGAGAGGTTGAAACTCTCCATGCCATACTTCTAGATAAATTAACATTATGCACCCAACAAGTTCGAATTTGAGATGTTCGAAATTTTAAACTTAAATTCTCTGAGAAGTAGCTTTCTGGTTAGTTTTGAGAGTGGCATCGTTTGTTGACTCAACCGCTCCCAAATGTCAAATGAATTTGTGCGAAGCACTTCGGTGTGGCCAAGCCTGAAGTCACCTAGTCTATTAGTCACGTAGCACCTAGCTTAGCACTAAGCGAATCACTTTGGTGTGGCCTTAGACTAAGACTTTTTTATATGCCTCTGGTGAAAATTAAAAATGTCAAATTGTCAAAAAAAAGACTTATAAATGTTTATACTATAAATTATATTATGATTTTCATTAACTATGTATAGAATATCTGTAGAAGCAATTGCCTATGTACATTTTTGGCTTACCAGAACAAGTGTTACAGATAGTTTATGTGACAGAATTTCATATTGAAAATGGAGAATACTTTTACATATTAAAAAAATGTTTCATAATAAATCACATTAAGGGACCAACAATACTGGCAAACAGTGGCTAATACCAAATATTGCAGTTTAACTATGTAAATAAATGGAATTTCTTTGTGGGATTATGTTGTGAGGAAGTTCATGTGATATTTGTGGGCCTTAGAAAGTATTAAGAATATTTCAGAAATGTATAGTAAAGGGGTAAAACCAGTTATAATAATTTTTAATAGAACATTTATCTATCTTCATAAATGGGCACACGAGATAGAATATGTCCCTTTATTTCCAAAGAAAATTTAATAGAACATTTATCTATCTTCATAAATGGGCACACAAGATAGAATATGTCCAAAAAAATTTTAATAGAACATTAATCTATCTTCATAAATGGGCACACGAGATAGAATATGTCCCTTTATTTCCAAAGAAAATTTAATAGAACATTTATCTATCTTCATAAATGGGCACACAAGATAGAATATGTCCAAAAAAAATTTAATAGAACATTTATCTATCTTCATAAATGGGCACACGAGATAGAATATGTCCCTTTATTTCCAAAGAAAATTTAATAGAACATTTATCTATCTTCATAAATGGGCACACGAGATAGAATATGTCCCTTTATTTCCAAAGAAAATTTAATAGAACATTTATCTATCTTCATAAATGGGCACACAAGATAGAATATGTCCAAAAAAATTTTAATAGAACATTAATCTATCTTCATAAATGGGCACACGAGATAGAATATGTCCCTTTATTTCCAAAGAAAATTTAATAGAACATTTATCTATCTTCATAAATGGGCACACAAGATAGAATATGTCCAAAAAAAATTTAATAGAACATTTATCTATCTTCATAAATGGGCACACGAGATAGAATATGTCCCTTTATTTCCAAAGAAAATTTAATAGAACATTTATCTATCTTCATAAATGGGCACACGAGATAGAATATGTCCCTTTATTTCCAAAGAAAATTTAATAGAACATTTATCTATCTTCATAAATGGGCACACAAGATAGAATATGTCCCTTTATTTCCAAAAAAATTTTAATAGAACATTAATCTATCTTCATAAATGGGCACACGAGATAGAATATGTCCCTTTATTTCCAAAGAAATTTTAATAGAACATTTATCTATCTTCATAAATGGGCACACAAGATAGAATATGTCCAAAAAAAATTTAATAGAACATTAATCTATCTTCATAAATGGGCACACGAGATAGAATATGTCCCTTTATTTCCAAAGAAAATTTAATAGAACATTTATCTATCTTCATAAATGGGCACACAAGATAGAATATGTCCAAAAAAAATTTAATAGAACATTTATCTATCTTCATAAATGGGCACACAAGATAGAATATGTCCCTTTATTTCCAAAAAAAATTTAATAGAACATTTATCTATCTTCATAAATGGGCACACAAGATAGAATATGTCCCTTTATTTCCAAAAAAATTTTAATAGAACATTTATCTATCTTCATAAATGGGCACACAAGATAGAATATGTCCCTTTATTTCCAAAGAAAATTTAATAGAACATTTATCTATCTTCATAAATGGGCACACAAGATAGAATATGTCCCTTTATTTCCAAAGAAAATTTAATAGAACATTTATCTATCTTCATAAATGGGCACACAAGATAGAATATGTCCCTTTATTTCCAAAAAAAATTTAATAGAACATTTATCTATCTTCATAAATGGGCACACAAGATAGAATATGTCCCTTTATTTCCAAAAAAATTTTAATAGAACATTTATCTATCTTCATAAATGGGCACACGAGATAGAATATGTCCCTTTATTTCCAAAAAAAATTTAATAGAACATTAATCTATCTTCATAAATGGGCACACAAGATAGAATATGTCCCTTTATTTCCAAAAAAATTTTAATAGAACATTTATCTATCTTCATAAATGGGCACACGAGATAGAATATGTCCCTTTATTTCCAAAAAAATTTTAATAGAACATTAATCTATCTTCATAAATGGGCACACAAGATAGAATATGTCCCTTTATTTCCAAAAAAAATTTAATAGAACATTTATCAATCTTCATAAATGGGCACACAAGATAGAATATGTCCCTTTATTTCCAAAAAAAATTTAATAGAACATTTATCTATCTTCATAAATGGGCACACGAGATAGAATATGTCCCTTTATTTCCAAAAAAATTACATTTCGATCTTAATTCAACTTGAGGCAAGTTATAATTGCGAGAGATATTGAATCAAGGGTTTATTGTGTTAAATTATAAATAATTCACATTCGTAAACAGTATGTTAAAAAATAGTTGACAATTTGGCTCGATTAAATCACAGTGAAATACCGATTTTGATATTCTAGCTGAAGTGTTCGTACATACCAGTTCCCCTATACTATTTAAAATAAGAATATAACTAAGAATTAATACATATTTTGGCATAATTCAAAAGAAATCTAAGAGTTCGAATAGAAGAGAGAAATTTTTTGAGTATACTCAAGAAAATGTAGCAAGGTCCCTGTGACGTTTGAAATGTCATGTCTCAAAGGGATGGGGTAAAATATTTTTTTTTTACAAATCGAATAGTTTTTTCATAAATCGAAAAATAGTTTTTCTCTAAACTGACGTATTAATTCCTAATTTTCATTATACTGACTTTCTAATGTATCGTATGATTTGTATCTATCTTTAAATAGGCCAAGATCCGCTATGAATTAATACTAATTACGAACATTTCATTATATATAAAAAAAAAAATCGTATAAAAAAATTCAATTATCGTATACCCCATCCCTAGCCAATGCAGACTAACGTAGTGACTTGACGAACCTCGCCAAATATTATTTGATTTTAACAAACTGACATAGTTTTGCTTAATTTGTAAGAAGATATATTAATTTGTCATTATTGTTAGTTTTATGCAATGTATTTACCTAAATAACTTGTTATTTATTAGAATCGAGGCTTACATTAAAGTTGATAAAATAATTAAAAATCACTGAACGTTGTTACAATGTTGTATCGGGGCAAATTTGTGAAACGTCACCGGGACCATGCTACATTTTCTTTAGTATAGGTAAAAGAATTTATTAACAGTTGAACATGTACCAAAGTATGAAATATTGCCTATGTAAAATTATAAATTTTTTTTACTTATCACTTATTTATACTATTTAGAACTTACTCTTGGATATTTCTGGTTAACAATAAATTTAGAACTTACTCTTGGATATTTCTGGTTAACAATAAATTAATGCAGGTTCTAAATGTGTTAATATAATAAAATTGCTTAACTGAAATCACAACTAATAAAAGTATCTCACAAACATGAAAAAAATTAGATATTGAGTATTATCATTTCTCATATATTGTGATGGATTTCTCATATTAACTTAAAATACCTTAAAAAATAATATTTTAAAGAGAGACCAATAAATATTTTAGTTGTAAAAAAAAAAATCAAAGCGGAACTGCATAATAGCACTTATGCACAATGAATTGATTGTTATTGTTAATTATATATGAAACCATATTTTTATATATAAACCATTTATTTTAAGGCATCATATTGAGCTATTTAAATACATGTGATTGGAACGCGTCAATTTCAAAAATTAACTAAGCCAGAAGACTCGATAAGACAATATCATAGTATAAATAGGCCAAAACCCATACGACGGTCGTCGCCAAAGAAAGAATACGAGAATTGAATTTTGAATACAAAAGAGCGAGAGAGGAATACTTGGATTCTCTCCGAAAGTAATTCGAAATTTGAATCTCGGCGGGTCCGTGATAACTGAACGAATTTTAAATACCTAGCTAAGAATTTTTGAACCGGTGTAAAAGGGGACGATGTATAAATGATATATATATATAAACAAATTTTACATTTATTAATACATATTTTCATAAATGTAGAATTTGTTTTAATTGCGTGAATATTTCACGGGTCGCAACTAGTTCTTAATTAACTTCCCTTCCGTTTGATTACTTAAAAAGATCCAAGTAAGCGAGTCACATATTATTCTAAAACAAATACTTACATAACTATCTTACCGAAATTCAAGACGACCAAAAATGGCTCACAAATGAAAACCAAAAAAAAAATAATAAAAGACAATGTAGTCTATCACAGTCGCCTTCAATTATAATAGCGTAAACCGCAAAGGGTTCCATATCTTCGTCTATTTAGCGTAAACCGCAAAGGGTTCCATATCTTCGTCTATTTACAGTGTCAACATCAATTTTGTACGAAAATATTCTAAATCAAAATTATAATTTAACTTGACTACGTCGAAATTATTCCAAAAAATATCTTAATCGGTGAGGTAATTCTTATTTATAAAATAAGAAAATATATCGGAAAACTTCTGGTTATCAAATTTCGTTTTACTATATCAATAATTTTGACTAAACACACAGCAACGAAGAAGGGTTTATAAAAAAAATTACAGCACAGAACGAAATCTACCTTTTTTTTTCTGAAATAAGTTAACACCATTCCCTCCGCTAATAGGAAAAAACTAACATTCTTTTATACATATATCCTACGTCTTAAAAATTTTATTTCAGGATAATATAAATAGATTTAAAAATTAGTTCAATCTTTCATGACATTTTCCACGCTTCTCTAATTCAGAAAATATGTGCTTATATCTAAACAATTTTTCATCAATTTCAGGTTTTTTTTTGCAATTTTTTCAAAATAATCTTGTATTATAAAGAATTTTACATTTTGTATAACATCCATTCAAATATCTAGAAATATTCTAATAATTTTACCGGGAATCGCCTTTATACATTTATTCATAAAACTATTTATTTAATCAATAATCAGAAAACATTTCGATCAGTAGCTATATGTATCATCTAACAGACGAACAATTGAAATCATATAAAATCGTTTGAGTGTCACATCATAATATAAATAGGCCAAAACCCGTACGGTTGTCGCCAAAGAAAGAATACGAGAATTGAATTTTTAATACAAGAGAGGAATACTTCGAAACAGATTGAAATTATACTGAACGAACCGGTGTAAAAGGGGACGATGCCAATTTATTTTGAATTGTAATTCATTAAATAATTCATTTATTTCCTATTATGTTGAACCTTATAATTACTTGTGTTTATTAATCTTATGCAAGAGAGAGCAAGAGAGGAATACTTCGAAACAAATTGAAATTATACTGAACCAACCGGTGTAAAAGGGGACGATGCCAATTTATTTTGAATTGTAATTAATTAAATAATTCATTTATTTCCGATTATATTGAACCTTATGATTACTTGTTTTTATTTATCTTATGCTCTTTTTTTTAATGCAGACAATTATATGTGGTTTTTTCAAGATGTCGGAAACGTGAAAACATTAAAGTCAATATATCTGAAACAAGTCTTCAAGGAAAACTTTATCAACGATTTAAATTGAACAACAGTAACGTTTATATGTATACACAAAACATCGTGTATAAAGAGATTTTTGAGAATTAAATAATTCATCAATCAAGATGTACCTTTTTTATTTTAAACTTTAAACATTAGTGAACCAAAAAAAAAATTATTTTGATCTTGCTCCATTCGGTATTTCAAAAATGTATCATTTGTTTTACTTCCATGAATATTTCACGGGTTGCAACTAGTTTTAAATATAATTATGGACCATTACTATGAACTAGGAATAAATTTAACACAATTTTAAATTCTACATATACATATATCCAGAGCAAAAACTTACTGAATTGTGCATTTGTAGGATAAATTCAATTTGTGATTTATTCAATTGGGTTAATAGGTTTATTTAAAAAAAAAATCTATTTATACAAACAGTTAATTAAAATATAAAATTGGCTACTATAACATAAATTTTTATTTCAAAATTCACAAATACGAGAAAACTTTCTAGAACTAGTCTTAGAATATTTAAATATTTGAATCAATATTAACATCTTGAGGCACATAAACGTGGAAAGCAATTATACATACACATTATATATATATATAAAGGGTCTTTTGAATTAGCGGTTTTTTTAATTCTTGGATAAAACACAGATGGTGTCGCGAACTTGCCTGGGTCTTGACATTTGAGAAGTGTAATGTATGGCATTTATAAAAATTGAGTCGTATACAATATAATAACGCGTTCAAATTGAGAATTATAATATCTATTGTAATTTCCAGAAACGGTGATGTTAATTGGCCACCGAGATCATGTGATCCGACACCTTTGGACTATTTTCACAGGGGTTACACGAAAATCCAGGTCTATAAGAATGACCCCCGATCAATTCCTGAGCTGGAGGACGAAATTATTTGTGTTATTGGCGAGTTAGAACCGCAATTATGCCAAAATGTCATCGAAAATTTTGACAAAAGAGCGGACATCTGCAGAGCTGCAAGAGGTGGACATTTGGTGCATATTGTTTATTGTGTTTAAATGGCATACATTATACTTCAATGACCAATAAAAAGTTTTTTGAAATCAAAGCAGATTGTGTGTTGTATTCAAGAATTAAAAAAAAATTAAATAAAAATACCGCTCAATTTGAAAGAACCTATAGATATATATATACATATTTTTTTTAATCACAAAATCTAAAAACAAAGCTAGAAAAATAATTGAAAATAAAATATTCCATATTATAAGATAATTCAAAGGGACAGCAAAATTTAACACACAAGGGAAGAATATGATTTGTTTTCAATTGAAGATAACACAATTACCATAAAACATTAGAACACTTTACATAAAAACACAATTACCATAAAACATTAGAACACTTTAGGGATTTAAAATAAATTGTATTTATTTGTAATCAAGTTATTGTTTATTCTAATTGTGTTTTGATTTTGAATCAGAAAACTACTGAGGGGAATATTGAAAACTCTAAACAACTATATTAAATACGTAATTATTAAGGTTTTTTTTTCCCAATATTTCTACTATTCCATCAAAATTTATTCAGTACAATAAAACATATGCTTCTTCGTAGACATAAGATTGATTTTAAATATTATTGCTTTTATGCGAATAGTTTATAAGGCAATAAAAATACACAGGTTAAATATTATTTATTATTCAATGCATTCTAACATTTTCTATTTGCTACTATTATATTAAATACTATGAAATTCATAAATATTAATTATACATAACCCTGATTTGAAAATATTTTCTAATGCTCTCGGAATCTAATGCTCCATACTTTTGAAAAGAACACATCAAAACGATCGAGAAAACTTGTAAATTAGTTTTGTTAGTTAAATAATAATTAGACATTAACTTGACATGTTATTATTTTAATATGTTTAAGCAGCGGTTTCATTATAATTCAATAGGCCACAATGAATGCCTCGAATAAAATATAAATTTTAAGACACTGTCATTATATCTTGGTGTATTGTTCGTGCATATATATTTCAATATGTGTAAACAATGGGATTTTAAAATTGATATAAAAACAATAACTAAAAATCTAATCACAACTAAGAACACTGATATTTTTGTTAAATCCAATACTTGAGAAAATAAATACTGGAAATTTCAATACTTGAGAAAATAAATCAGGGCTGTGGAGTCGGAGTCGCGGTGTTTGGGCCGGAGTCGAAGTCGGAGTAGGAGTCGTAAAAAACGAGAGACTCCGACTACTTTTTCGTTAAAATTTAAAATACATTTTTTTTTTAATTATTATAATGAATGTGTATTGTGCACGAATATTAAACTTGCAGGCGCAAGTCGCGCCAATATGGTGAATCACCGAGATCCATTTAATGCATAAAGTCTACGAAAATGTGTTTGTTTCCTTCTTTCTCACGTCGAAAGAAAATTCTGTCAGCTGGGATCTATGTTAACCCCATGGTTCGATCCATATTGACGGAAGAACAAATAAATAGAGCTAAAATCGCTCTGTTTGAATTAACCGTTCGTATGAAAGGCCTTCGACTAGAAAAAGAGACGACAGCAGGCAGCGTACACCAAGTATCATCATCTTCATCCGACACCGCTGAATCTGAAGACGATTTAGAAAAATATCTCAATGAACAAGATAAACTAAAACGTCCTCGTTTGAATCACAGTCCCGATATAGATGAAGGAGACTCTATTTCAAAATATAAATTGAATTTTATGATGCATTGAAAATAATGGAAAAAATTTACCGAACTTATAAGTTAAATGTTGAAATGGCAATACAGCGCTATCTAGAAATCGTAAAAGATTCAGCATTGATCGTTACAGCATTACCGCCAACCCAAGTATCCGTAGAGCGGTTATTTTCCGCTCTTAAAATTCTCAATTCTGATTTGAGAGCCTCTACGAATACAGATTTAATAGAAGCAATGTTGTTTTTAAGAATAAATTCTAATAAATAATTATTAAAGTTTGATCTTGTTTTATTTTTATCCCTATAACATGAAAAAAATGGCTATATGCAAAGGTAGGAAACAACCTGATAAAATTGAGCTTTTTTGAGTCGGAGTTGTAGAGTCGGAGTCGTGTTGTTGGTAAATATAGGAATCGGAGTCGGAGTCGTGTTTTTTTTCTTCCGACTCCACAGCCCTGAAATAAATACTGGAAATTTCCGTAAAACCTGGAAATAGATATTTAAGTTTTTTTTTTTCATTATTCAATGTACAAACGAAAAATACAGTAATGGAAGAGTAAATAAAAATCAGGGATAGTGACATTGATAGAAAATATTTCTTTCTTAAGTTTAATTATATATTGTCTTATTATAAAAAAAATATTAATGTGTGTAAACTAAATATTATTTATCCATGAAATTTGAAAATGAATTTGTAAAAAATATGGACCGTAGGAAAGAAACGTAGTAAAAAGGAAATGAACATTATGAGGCGCAGTTTTAACCCTTATCATGGCATTGTAACACAGGTGTTACACTAATTAAGGGTTTTTTTTTTAAATCCAGAAACTGTAACGTAATTTCAAATATGGCAACACATTAAAATACTATACATGCACTATTGTGTGCAGTAGTATCATCTGGTGATAAATATTGACAACGCTACAACCTTTCAAACGACATCGGGTCAACATGTCTGGACAGCGTGGGTGCATTTTGAAAATTGGGGTAATCTTTAAATATCTTATTAATCACTACATGTAGAGAAAAGTTATACAAACAATTTTATTTGTTGATAATTCAGCTATGTAAATGTTCATCCTTGTTTTAAATTATAGAATCATTTTATAGACCTTTTTGTGTTTTATAAAAATTGATATTTTGGCAATGTAACGTGGGTGTTACTACATATAAAAAAAACTATAAGGAAAAGTTGCGATTTTTTTTACCTCAATTTTCCTTAACTTACCATAACAACAAGGAAGCACCAAAGAAAAACGTTAATATTTGAATAAATCAAACTTTGCCAAGATAAGGGTTAAGTTTAATTAAATATTGTCTTATTATAAAAAAATATTAATGTAAGTGTGTAAACTAAATATTATTTATCCATGAAATTTGAAAATGAATTTGTAAAAATTATGGAACATAGAAAAGGAACAGTAAAAAGGAAATGTACATTATGAGGCGCAGTTTAAGGGCAACGCTGTATGTAAAATTTATTACCTAAAATTTAAAGATATTGATAAAATTTAAAAATTAAGGTGACCAAATTTAAATTCTAAAAATCAATATTTTTACGATTTAAGAATACTTGAACAAGAGTAATCTTGACATTTTCACGACACTAAAGTATATATTTTGTTACCTTAAATATATGTTTTTTTTGGGACATACACATGCAAAAAATATCCATACAATATTTTTTTGGCCAATTTTAAATTAATGAAGAGTTAGTAACATTGTTCTGATCATATATTAGGTTGATGCAAAAGTTATGACCGTTTTTTACATATACAATTAAACATTTTTTTTAGATTTGTATTATTTATTTAATCAATTATATAATTTCCATCCGTTCTTATAACCTTCTCCCACCTTTCTATCAACTTATTAATACAATTAGTGTAAAATTCCGTGAATTTTGATGCGAAAAGTGTAGTAAGGAATGTTTTTACCTGCTCTATTGTATCAAATTTTTTATCACTTAAAAATTTTTGCAGTGATCGGAATAAATGAAAATCGGAAGGAGCGAGATCTGGAGAATACGGTGGATGCTTGATAACATCCCAATTCAACTCATTTAGCTTGTGTTGGGTCATCATAGCCACATGTGGTCGCGCGTTGTCGTGATGAAACACTACCCCTTTTCTGTTTACCAATTCTGGTCTATCCTTTTGAAGGGGGATGTTCAATTTGGATAATTGCTGACAATATCGTTCTGTTGTAATTGTCTGATTGCGTTCGAAGAGTTCAAAATACACAATAGTGAAAAATTTGTGAAAAACAATTAGTGAAAAATCCCCAGATCGGAATTTTGTAAACCATCTTCGTACCTGTCGAACTTTGATGACATCTGCTCCATACACTTTGCAAATGTTTTTGGTTGCCACAGTCGCGGTATTGTCTTTACGGAATTCATAAAGTAAACAATGACGTAAATGCACTTTATCGACCGACATTTTGAACAAATACAAGGGCTGTTCACTGTACTCTGGCCAGGCCAAAACTAAATAGAAAGTATAGGAAAAGCATCCTTTATACAATGGTATGATTTAAAAGAAGATACTATTCATCATTTCTGAGGAAATTTTTTTTTACCTAGGATCATAAAAAACGGTCATTACTTTTGCATCAACCCAATATATATATATATACATATATCTTATAGCTAAGCTGTTATATTTAAATTTAAGATATCCCCTTTATTTTTTTCAGACTTCGTTACATATTTACTCGCTGTTTATCCTTCTAATATTGAACCATTGTGACATATAGCTTAAAATCTTCCCTAAAAAACGTGTGATATTCTAAATAAAATTTTAAAAAAGCTATTACGACATTCTCAGGTTTTAAGGTAATAAGAGATTATTAGATGCATTCATCAATACTTTGTTACTTGAAAGATCAACAAGTAGATATATCACAATGAATATAAAAAAATAGTGTTTAATATAAATATTGATATTTTTTTATCAAATGCTTTTTTTTTTTTTTTGGTATACGAATGCATAATCTGCTATGTGCATACGACAATTCAAGAATTTCTTGATAGAAAAAACTTTTTATATAGCTGGAAACTATGTTTTGTTACTCTTGAACATCTTAAACTTGGGGTTAACGGTGTATGGAAGTTTTACCGTTAGAACATCAAGCAGGTTGAAACTTGCGAGGGTAATTGGTAGCCACGTACGCACATGGTACGTGAGGTAAACTTGTTTAGTTCAATTTAATTAATAAAAATACTATCCATAGGGATATAAAGAATCCAAAAACACACCCCATTTCATTTAGATATCCCACTTTCAATATTATCCTGAAATTACTCTCTAGATGTTGCGTGATGCTATTTCTTAAATATGAACATTTTGGTTAATAAATAATAAAATAATTGTTTTATTATTAACTTTTTGATTGCTGGACACTTTCGTTGTATACAGTACAACCTGGCGGGTGTGTTGCCATGTAGCAATTTATTCCAACCAACCAGAAAGATGTAAAAAGATCTTAAGTTAAAACCAGACTGGAATCCTTTATAAAAAACTCTGAGTACCAACAGGAATCGAACCTGCAGGCCCCAGATATTAATAGACAGGTGTCTTACTAACAAGGCTATAGAGGAGTAAAAAGCAAACAGATAACAGTTGAAAAGCAAAGATAAAATTCCTAAAGCAACTCTTAACCGAAAAATATAACCATTCACTTTATGGCGAGAACATTACTTTTATCGCACTGTCATTAACACATTCCCTGTGAATAAATTTTTAAGAAAATAATTGCCTTCTTAAGAAATTTGGCAAAGACCTAACACATTATCAAAAGAACACACCTGGTTACGCGAGACTTATTAAATTCCCCATTTATCAAAAAATATTTTTACATAACAATGGTATGATAAAAAAAAAAAAACATTAAAATGGTTTTTACTCACACAGCACAAAATTCTTATAGTAGAGACAAAACACACATTCCATCAAACTTCCAAATAAAAATTTAACTGAAATACGATTCATTTTGAAAATTAGATAAATAATTAAAAAGTGAAATATGTACGCGGATGGATTCGAGTAATTTAAGGAATTAAAAAATTTGGTTATAGCAAAATCTTAAATAAAATGCTTACAGAGAGAGTAATCGCAGGTTAGAAAAAAAAAACACTACTATCAGCTTATAAAAACAATGAATGTATAAGAAGTGTAATAGAAATTATAAGCATTTTGAATGCAAAATAAAAAAAAAACATTTAAAGAACAACTTTCTTAAATTAAATTGAAGTCTTAAATAATAAATGATTTCACTGATAGATTTTTAACCTTTTATTTAATTTGCTTTTGCAATCAAGTAAAAGAAATGATTTTATTAACCTTTCCTTCCCTGTGTTGGGTATCTTCTACACGTTGCTTCTAATAACCATCAATATCTCTATAAATATTATAAATACAAGGTTAAGATTTTAGGTATTCCTCCATAATATATTTACGCATTGATTTAAAAAATAATATTAATAATAATCAGAATTTATCGACTACATCGTGGGTATTTTGTGAAGATATCGGAAACAAATTCGCATTTAAACGCTGCGAGTGCCTCGACCTTGTGCCTTGACGATAGGTAAATAGTATGCGGGAAGCGCGACACTATATTCGCATCTCACTCTCGCATACTCCACTGAATTGCGAGGAGCTGAATTGTCTCAACGTCGCAAGCATAAGCGTAAGCGCCGGGTTATGCGACTGACGTTCCGCGCCGCTAGTAGCTTCTAGGCTTGCAAATAGGTTAGACGTACGCCCGTTCCGTGAGCGTTGCCAGATGGTTTTTTTAATGTTTTCAGCAAATAAATCTCAATTATTATAATTTTTAACTTCAATTATAATTAATTAAGGGGATTATCTATGAATGTTCTTATTTTTCCGATTTAAAATCGCTAATTTTTTATCGCGTACTCACTACCCAACACCGGAGCACGCGTTTCAATTTTAACACCGTAAGGGAAGGGTTAAATAAAACTTATTAGATTTCTACAATAATGAGGTCCACGATTTTTTTGCAACATCCTAATGATAGAGATATCAAACAATGTAATTTTGCACCAGTTCCATTAGAACACAACAGTAAAAGGCTGCTAAACTTCACCAATCATATAGAGAAATATTGATATAAATTTATAATTTTTTTTAAACTTAATTATTATTAGATGTTTAATTTTAACAAGGTTAATAATTTTAGTCCAACATTCTTAGTAATAAATATTCCAAGGTGTAATTTTTCCACCAGTTCCATTAGAATACAACAGTAAAAAAAAACTACTCGACTTGACATATTTTTTTCTTCAATACAACAATAATTCTCATTAGATTTAAAAAAAAATGATTTACACAATTTTATTGCAAAATTCAAGTTAGTGATGGAAATATCCCAAAATGTTAATTTCCACCTGTTCCATTAGAACACAACAGTAAAAAAAAAACTACTCGACTTGACATATTTTTTTCCTTCAATATAACAATAATTCTCATTAGATTTAAAAAAAAATGATTTACACAATTTTATTGCAAAATTCAAGTTAGTGATGGAAATATCCCAAAATGTTAATTTCCACCTGTTCCATTAGAACACAACAGTAAAAAATCTACTAGACTCTAAAATGGTATCCTAAGGTGACAAGTGGCACCGTGCTTGGTGTATACTTCTTATATGTTCCAGAATACTGGGTTTAACTTCTTAAGAATAGGAATATTTTCATTTGATATAATGTATTGGTGCTTAAGAGCTGCTAAGATATATATAAAAAAAAAAAACACTTAACGTTTGATTTAATGATTCCTGTTTATTTTTAAATAATAGTCACGTGGATGCATAAATGAAAAAGACAGTAAAATGATTTGTGATGACATGGAGATCAACAAGACACAAAATGTCATTATCATAAATTTGTTTTGAACAAGTTTAAATAAATTTGTTGTAAATAAGTTTTAAGTGTAGTTTTACTTACACCTCTTGTAAATACATCCTGAGGTGCTGCATGTTACAATACAAGATCAATCTTTGAGTTTACATAAAATTTGGATATTTTTAGATGTATAAATAATTTGACGAGCGCTCGAGGGCTCATTTTTATTAATTAGACTGTGATGTGAAGTGATGAATCAAGCTATACGTTCTACTTGCGTAATTTAGCAGCAGTTACAGCATTATCCTTGAGGATTTTGCTCTTGAGATGATCCTTGTATTTGAGAATACCACCCTCCCATTTGGTACACTTTCCATTTTCACACACCCAAATTGCATCAGCAACCTAGAACATAAGAGATATAATATTAATTAAAGTTAAAAAAAAAACTGTGAAGTTTTAAGACATTGAAATTTAAGTAAAACATTTTTTCCACTTAAGTTAACGGTTTAACCCAACTAGTTTTCACCTAATCATCAGGGGAGCAATCCACAAGACTGAATTATATTCAAGCTGGCATCAACAAACTAAATGCATCGAATGGTAAAAATTCAGAATGGGGAAGAAGGCAGGTGATAACTTTGGCAAGCAACTGTGAGACCTTGGCAATGTATGTGTTTACCAGGTATTCCAATATACTGACTGGTATTTCTAGGGTTTCTTACGTCTAATTTATTTCTACAATTGAATACTAGGTTAGTCAAAAAGTTTTGAAAGCGATATCTATGGAGCAGTAGAAAACCAAAATTTCTACGCCATTTTAATATTTCATCTTTCATAAGAACGTACTCAAAATTTCATTTAGATCTGTCAATTCATTCTTTGTTTACAAGCCATTTGAAGTTGACGTGTCAGTGTATTTTTTAACAATGGAAAAATCCGAATATCGTGCAGTGATTAAATTCTTTGTTTTGGAAGGTTTATCGGCTGCTGAGATCCATGCAAAGATGGTGAAAGTATTAAAGGAGTCTTCTCCTTCATTTCCAACCGTTCACCGATGGGTTTTGGAGTTTAAGCGTGGCCGTACAAGCGTTGAAGACGATCCACGCTCAGGACGTCCAAAAAGTGCATCAAGTGGAAGATCGTCGGACCAAGTGTATTGATCTTATGGGAGACTATACTGAGCAATAAAAGTGATTTCCTCCCAAAAAAAATGTATTTTCATTTCCGCTTTCAAAACTTTTTGTCTAACCTAGTAGGTGCCGCGAATAAGGTGGTAACTAACAAAACTTGTATTTTACAGTATTCAAGAAAAACACTTTTTTTATTAAGTGTCGATATTTTATTTGTTTTTTTTTTAAATCAAAAGATATATTTTGACACACACTTTATTTGAAAATAAAAAATTACCCTATATTCAAAACAACAAAAAAAACATGCAAAACACTATAAACATGTGGAATAACATGGTCCGCGAATGCAGTTACAACGTTTTTCCACAACTCTTTTTCTTCTTCTTAAACTTTCTATAGACTCATGAGTCTGACTTAAATAATTAAATAATATTAAAATGAAGAAATAAAATAACTACATACCTGACTAATGAGCCTGAAGTCGTGACTAACAAGGACCATGCCACCTTCAAAATCATTGATAGCATCAGCCAAAGCATCTATGGTTTCCATGTCCAAATGATTTGTAGGTTCGTCCATAAGTAACAAATGGGGAACTTGCCACGCTAGCCAGGCAAACACTACTCGACACCTTTGCCCGTCAGAGAGTTGTCTTATAGGACATACCTGAAATGTATACGTACTTATTTAAAACTATTCATATTGTTGTTTATAGTTAAGGCATTAACGTTGTGGAGGTTTAAAGACATTGTAATTTATTTTTATCAAACACTGTTTATTCCACTTTTTTGTGATGGTATAACCCTACCGGTTTCAAGGCTTTCCCCTCATCTTCAGGGGAGCGCAAACAAGATGATGATCCCCTGAAGATGAGGTGAAAGCCTTGAAACCGGTAGGGTTATACCGTCACAAAAAAGTGGAATAAACAGTGTTTGATAAAAATAAATTACAACTATTCATATTACCTTTATAAATATAAACCCTTTAAAACAATGAAAAGTTGAAAGCCACACTTATGATGATAGTTGTTTTAACATTTATAAAATGGCATCGAAATTTGTTTTCAAACCCAACATACCAATCTAAATTTGTTTTCAAACCCAACATACCAATCTAAATTAGTCAAACAAATTAAAAAGAGCTCAGTTTAGAAGCGTTTTAATGTATTTTATTGTTCTCTGAACTGTGTATCTGTTTTGAAGATAGCAGTTATATTACTGTAAATGTCAATACATTTTTTGAGTAAGAAAAATTCCTCAGACCATCCTCGAAACCTCACTGAGAATTCCTTATCAAGCCACCTCTTGTACTATTCGTGCGTCTTTCTTATCCAGGCATGAATCTAAACCCTTTTTGCGGTGAATTGTTACCTGTGACGAAAAATGGGTTCTATACAATAATTATACACGAAAAAACAATGGCTTTCACCAGGTCAGGTAGCTATTCCTAATCCAAAACCGTCTCTAATGGTAAAAAAGGTACTTCTTTGTGAGTGGTGGGATAGCGCCGGAGTTATTTACTTTGCACTATTGAAACCAGGCTAAACAATTACTGCCGACGTATACTGTCAACAATTAGTCATTATTTTGTAGATTCATTTCCAAGTTTTTTTTTAAATAAACTTTATATTTGTAATTGAATGAATTTTTTGATTTCTTTTCGGTTTACCTAATAAATACCCAGTCTATATAAGGATAAATATATTTTATATTTGTAATTGAATGAATTTTTTGATTTCTTTTCGGTTTACCTAATAAATACCCAGTCTATATAGAGATAAATATATTTTATATTTGTAATTGAATGAATTTTTTTATTTCTTTTCGGTTTACCTAATAAATACCCAGTCTATATAAGGATAAATATATTTTATAGGTCGTGAAGAGGTGAAAAAAACTTACTGAAATGAGAGTTCAAGAAGACAAGACAAGAAGTTTGCACACTGAGTTATTTACTTACTATGACTGGCGTGTTATCAGAGTTTCGCAAAGTCTGGGTGGTTTGTTTAATACTGGAAAACATACTTTTCGTGGTTAAAAAAGGGAAGATGTGTGGTACTAAATATTTGGTTCACTTGAATGGGTTTTCTCTTAACGTGTTGATACACTACACAAAGCTTAGTAAGCGTAACACAAACCTGTTGTCTTCCAGTTAGACCGTAACGCCCAATAATTTTTCGCATTTCTTCACGTTCCTTGACCTCGGGGAAAGCTTTCATCATATACTCCAAAGGAGAAAGATCCAAATCGAGAAGTTCATGCAAATGCTGATGGTAGCGTGCAATTCTCAAATGAGAATTTTTCCTGATCATTCCTGATGATGGAACCAACTGCAAAAAATAAATAACAAATTTAGATTTTGTTTCCAATTAAAATGAACCTTCTGTAGAAAAAAAAATTAAGATATAAAAATTCTTACCTCTCCATAGAGAAGCTTAAGAAGGGTGGATTTACCAGCCCCATTTGGCCCCACAAGAGCTAATCTTGTATCCAAATCGATACCAAACTCCAAATTTTTGTAAATCCATGGTCCAGTATCAGTGTAACGGAAAGATACATTCTAAAACACAATAGACAAATTTAGTCAAGGATCAAACATAGAATTCAAAGGATATTATTCAATATCATACTGAAAAATTAAATGATTAATTTCAGTGAAAATAAGGATATCATCAAAGTCGATATTTTACTCGGAGTGTCGGTCCGATTTTCGGACACCTTACTCCTTCATCGGATATGTAGAACGGACTTGGGAAATTTTATGGATATTTGGGTGGTGGTGTGAGAAAAAACTTTAAGAGAGGAGGGATAGGATTTTGTACATACATTAAAGTTATAGATACATATAGGTTACAAATGAATATACTTTTATTTTATATGTCACGAGCGTTGGTAAGTATGAATACAGAAAGAGAAAGATAGAAATGTGTACATAGACATAGATATTTTGAATAATTATAAATATATTACGAAGATGGGTGCGGGGGAGAACGCTGTGACTTTAGAATAAATAGTTGTCAATAGATAAATATGGGGGTAAAATAGATTACGTGTTATATACTATATGTGCTCTACTAGACACAATTCTGCGCCTACCGTTTCGAATACGGGGTCGGGGGGTGGTTTGAAGAATGTTTCGGCCTGGGGTGAAAATATGACGACCTCCGTGGCCTGGTGGTAAGACACATGTCTGCCGATCCGGAGGTTGCGGGTTCGATCCCCGCTGGAACCCAGATTTTAAAAAAATAGGATTCCAGTCTGGTTAACACTTAGGGCCTACAAAAACATCTTTCTGGTTGGTTGGGAGAGATTGCCACATGGCAATAAACTCGCAAGGTTAAAAAAAAAAAATAAGGATATGTTTCAAATAATTTTCAACTTTATTATTGTGTTAACACCGTTAATTTTAATCATACAATCATGCCATTTCCCTGCCGGGCTAGCCAGAAAGGAGTGTCAGATTTTCCTATTGCAATAAATATTTTACCTCTTCTACATTCATACAACTCCTACATTTTCTGACTTTTGATCTCACTCTACTACACCTTCCACTCATATTTGCACTGTACATTTGTTTTGTTTCTTTTCTTCATTCATACATTCTACATGTCCAAACCATCTCAGAGTTCTCTACATCATCTGATTTAATACATCAGCCTTAAGTTCACATTTATTCCTGATAGCTTCATTCAATATTCCGGCATACTACATGTCTACAGCATTTCAGTCTTTTTTCACGTCCACATTTCACTCCCATACATCAAAGTTGATTCTATAATACTATTGTGGACTATCGTATTAGCAGTTTTTTTTTAATATAATACAAAAATGACTATTAACAAATATATGATTCTAATGTGAATTGACAAACTTTAAAAAATTACCTGAACCATGATGACAGGAGGGGGGATAGTCCCGCAGCTAGGGAAATAGAAGTTCAAAATTTTATCATCTGTCACTTTTTCAGTCAGGCCCTGAGCGACCATCTTGGCTAAGGTCTTTTCTTTAGATTGAGCTTGTCTAGCCAACTTGGCAGATCCATGTCCAAATCTAGCAATATAGTTCTGTAAAAACATATTTTACAAATTTAATTATTACTGTATGGTACAAATTCAGTTATTTCATTATCCAAAGCTATTGTTGAGGGCACAGTCGCATACATATGGATTGTTTTCGGAGTCATTAAAACATTGTAAATTGCAAATAAATGTTTTAACAAATCAAAAGCATAACTTTCACTCGGTGTGAATCTCCTAGCGAACAGATGTGTTGGTTAATTTTATTGTGTCACCAAGTGATTTTACAAGATGGCGGAAGTTTTACTAACAGCTGTGTATAAAAGGGAGCCTTTGTGGAGCCCATCGAGCAAATTACACAAAAATGTACCTGTAATAAAATCCCTTTGGAATGAAGTTGCACAGGAAGTAAATAAAGATGGTAAGTTGTAATGAAATTGGTTAGTTTTGAGAGTGGCATAGTTTGTTGACTCAACCGCTTCCAAATGTCAAATCAATTTGTGCGAAGCACTTTGGTGTGGCCATGTATGAAATCACCTAGTCTATTTATTAGTCACGTAGCACCTAGCGAAGCACTTTGATGTGGCCTCCGTCAAAGGGTTTCAAGTTGACATCTTTATTTTTCAATTTCTTAATTTAATATGTCATCACTAGAAGCGTGGAAGGATGACGCACAAAAGTGTTCCAATGTGTTGGACAGACCAAGTGAGGGATGCAGAAGTACTACCCTTAACAACTGATCTTCGAACCACAGAGTGTAAAGATAAATTGAGAGGAATAGTCAAGGGCTATCATGGAGTCACGATGCTCAGTCATGACCTACACACGACAGGAGTATGATGATGAAGGTAAACCTTCAAATAAAATTTTTAGACAGAAAAAAAAACATATGGGACGAAGAATGCAGTTTGAGGGCAATTAATTTTGAGGTGGTCGTGCGCATGTGCATGTTCCACTAATATGGCTCATTATTAGTATACCAAGTTTTAGTCAAATGACAGTACTGTTTAAGATATCGTCGGAAGAATATGCCAAACGTTAAAAACATCCCAAGTATTGAAAAAATTGAGTATCGCGCCGTCATAAATTTCTCACAAAAAAGGGAAAACACCTCAAATCATTTTGCAAGAGATGTTAGCGGTTTACGGGGACTGTTACCCTGGAAAAACTACGGTTTACAAGTGACATTTAAGCAAGGGAGAGAATCGATTGAAGACGACCTCCAACCAGTAGGGTTTGTTGAGGAAGAAAACAATAGATATTGAGTATTATATCATATCTCATATTTTGTGATGTGTTTCTCATATTAACTTCCTTAAAATTACTGAACCTCATTACAAGGTTGTATCGGGGCAAATTTGTGAAACATCACAGGGACCATGCTACGTTTCCTTTAGTTTACAAATAGTCGTCGACTTAAAACCGCACTCGGTTCTGATCAACAGGTCGTAAGTTGATCTGGTCGTAAGTCGGCTTATGCAATAATTTCCGTACATATGTCAACTATAGTGCTTGAGGATATTTTAAGACTGTTTTCTATGTTCTTGTTATAATCGATGTATCACCACTGTCATTTATCGGGTTTCTCTATGGTTTCTTTTTTCATTATTTTTCGAGTTTTTCTTTGTTTTCTTTATCATATCACATCAGCATGCAGCTGATATTCCGATATCTTTACGTATTGCTTTGTTTTTCATTTGTTAAAATTATGCTTCAGTAAAATTGGTTAAATATTATATTAACCGTTAGAATGCTACGCGGCGCAAAAGCGCTGCGATCGTTTGTATCGAAAAATTGCGACGCAGCGCAAAAACGCTGCGAGTTTCAGTGTGTTTTTGGTGCTCCGTGGGAGTGGACGTACTCTAACTTCGCGTGTAATTTGTAACGAGAGTGCATTCGTTTTTTTATAGATTTTTATACAAATACATAGCACATGAAAATGTTTTGATATGTTCATTCAGAGACAAAAAGTCCAAACCAAACCCAGTCATATTGATTTCATCCAATGCAGATACTAATAGTGTGACGATCAAGAAAAAGAAAGGGAATTTTGAATACGAAAAGGTGAAACCGAACATGATTGATGACTACAACAAATACATGGGAGGTGTGGACGAATCTGACAAAATGTTGTACGTGTATTTGGACGAGCGAAGAACCCTAAAATATTGGAAAAAAGTGGTATTCAACATATTTGGAAGAATGGTGCTTAACTCTTATATTTTGTATGTTTCCAACACTACCGAAAAAAAATGACCCGGCTCTAATTCACATCGAAAATTATTGAGGATATCGAAAAGGAGTGGATGAATCATAAAAATAGCGTGTCAACGCAACCATCTTCATCAAACAAAAAATTTGCTCTGGAAAAATTACCGGGACGTAACTTACGCCAGTGCGCGGTGTGTAGCAACAGAGGGAGTGGGATAAAGCGATCCCGCCTTATTTGCGTTCGCTGTAGGAAAGGCCTACACCCTATTTGTGCGGCAAAACATAATTGTTGAGCTATTTTTTTTTTATATTTTTTATTTTCAAAAAGAAATAAAATACAATAATATTGATATTTTATGTTTATTTTTTCATATTCATATCAATAAACATTTTTTCTTTATAATGCAAAAAGAATTATTAAAATTGATTGATATTTGTCTAAATTAGAGTGTTCTATTTGACACCATTATTTTTTCCTCTAAATTAATCAATATATGTATAGCAATTTTCATACATTTTTGCAAAAAATGCTTAGCACTAAAACGGTTAATAAAACATATGAAAATACAAACTATAGGTGTTTGTTACACATATAAACTTTTTATTGGCCGCTTGTTTATTTTTTTGCATAAACATGGTGAGCTTTGTCTGGATTGTTTCTTCTTCTCCTCGTATTTTTATTTCACGATATGGACGAAACACGTCGTATGCCATCCGTTCAATCCTTGCAAATCGTTTGATGTTTGGGTTCATTTTTTCAAAATGTGCAACAAGTTTTCATTCTCCTTTTTGTAGACATCTCGGAAGGGCTTAAAAATGCTTATAGAAAGACAACAAATGCTTATTGGACAGAGCCGCAGCTAATATTGACCGCGATGCGCACATGCGCATAATAATACAATATGTAGCGTACATGGACTGCTAGCGCCACGCTTAGCGCAGACGGACAACCGATCGCGGATTGTGGTCGTTAAGTCGAACAGTCGTAAGTCGACGACTACCTGTAAGTTATTTAACAAATTAATCGAAAATTTACCTTCATATGAGAAATTTGGTCTTGTTCCCAATTATATTGCTTCATTTGATTTTCAAGCAATTCCATTCGAGTTCGAACAAAGGCTTCATAGTTTCCTGTGTAATATTTAAGGCGCTTCTTGGTCATATGAACTATATTAGTACAAACTCCGTTCAAGAAATCTTGTGAATGTGAAATCAGTACTAATATTCGTTTGTATCTAGAAAGAGTAAAAATAATCATTAGATGACGGATTTTCGTATCAGAGATTTAAAGTTGACAATTTTAAAAAGGAATTAATAACCATCAAAAAAATTGCTACAAATAATGGCTATCCTGGAAGCCTCATTGATTCACTTTTAAAAAACAAAACAATAAAGAAACTTATAAAAGATTATATATTTAACAACACCTATAAGCATACCTATAAATGGAGCAAAGTCCTATTTATAAAAAATATATCAAATGAAATAACCAAAAATATTCACATAAAGCCAGCTTTTTACACTAACTTTAATCTCCGGAAACTCTTATTTAATGGGAAAGGCAAAAATGGAATACTTAGCAACAGCGGTGTGTATAAACTTTTATGTGCTGACTGTGATAATTTCTATATAGGAAAGACAGGAAGATCTTTTGAAAAGAGATTTCGTGAACACCAATCTGCTTTAACAAATCCTCTAATTTATTCTGAAATGGCTAATCATTGTCACCGTGAGAATCATACTTTTTCTATCGATGATGCCAAATTCTTACATATTAGCGGCAACGGAAGTAAATTGGACAGATTAGAGGCCCTAGAAATTTCTAAGTCAGTATATTGAGCGGAGCATCTGTTGAATAGTTATTTCCCCAAAATCTCCCCGCTCCTGGCCGAAATTATACCTAGCCTTCCCCTCACCCCTCCCGCCTCCAACCGTTGAAGTGTCTATGTCGGTGCCAATTCGAACAGCATTTAGTATTGCTTGTACTCCCCTGAAGATGAGGTGAAAGCCTTGAAACCGGTAGGGTTATACCATCATAAAAAAGTGGAATAAACAGTGTTTGTTAAAAATAAATTACAATGTTGAAAATATTGTACGAATAATTTCCACTTACTGTTTTAATTCTTCTTCTAACCACACACAAGCATCCAAGTCAAGGTGATTTGTGGGTTCGTCTAATAGAAGCAAGTGGGGTTTGACATAGAGAGCACGGGCAAGAGCAATTCTCATGCGCCAACCTGGAATTAGAATTGCCATTAGGAAATAATAAAATGTAAAAAAAAAACCATAACACATATTTTACAAGAAAAGCATTCCAAAGACTTATGAGACATTTTGAATTGGATAAAATATCGAGTGTTTTATTTTAAAAACATTAAAAAAAAATGGGAGTCACTTTATAATCAGAACCCCCCTATAGTTAGTTGCGCTGAGGTATTGTATTACCCTTTCATTGTATAAAATAAAAATAATACATATATACAATGATTATTTTTATGAAGTGGTAATGGGCAGGACACATAGCCAGAATGTTAGACTCCCGATGGACATCCGAAATAATCCAATGGTATCCAAGAGGCATAAAGAGGCCCAGAAGAAAACCGAAGGTACGCTGGATATATGAAATCAGGAAGCATGGCAGCATCACATGGCATCAACGAGCAAAAAACCTAACTATTTGGAGTCAACTTGGGGAGACCTTCATCCTGCAGTGGATCGACCCTGGTTGACAATGATGATGATATACAATACAAAAAGTGAAACCTATATAAAAACTTTGTTGTTTGATTAAGTAAAATGACATTTTATGCTTACTGCTATTAGAGCGCAAGTCAAGTAAAATTACATTTTTTAGACACTAGCGGTCAATTGCAGGTAAAGTAAAATGATGGGGTTTTTAAGCAGTAAAATTTAGCCAAGTTTAATAATCATCGTGAAGCATACTACCTGGTGGACTGTCATAAAAAAATAGTACAGTAACCGCCGGTAAGTAATACACATAGTTTGTAGAGCGTCGTCTCTGACACACAATGCGTTAACAGTACGGTCCGGTAACGACTGACAAATCGTGACAGAACACATGTATGAATGACAGAGACGACGTTCTACTTGTATTACTTACCGCCAGGTACTGTATCCTCTGTATTATCCTCAACATCTGAACTTACATAACAAAGTCTCCTTCATCTCCTTTAGTTAAGTTGTAATACTATCCAAGTTCAGGCTTTTTTTTTAATACTTATTTTAGCTACTAGAAACTATATTTTTTTCCAAACATATTGATAAAATACTTTTACGAGGCACATTTTCCTTAGTTATTGTCTATTCGCGATCACACCCAATTTTGGAAGGAAATTTTTTCATATCACTGTTGTTATAAATTGCTTATTTTTTTTTAAGTCGGATTTTTAACACGCGTTGTAACACAATGACGAACTGTGAACGAATAAATTCTATACGAAGATATAATCCGTTCGGAGAAAACAAGTTGAAACAAGATCTGCCCGAACGACGCTCAGGAGAAACACTCCCAACAAGTCGAAACAAGATTTGCCCGAACGACGCTCGGGAGAAACACTCCCAACAAGTCGAAACAAGATTTGCCCGAACGACGCTCGGGAGAAACACTCCCAACAAGTCGAAACAAGATTTGCCCGAACGACGCTCGGGAGAAACACTCCCAACAAGTCGAAACAAGATTTGCCCGAACGACGCTCGGGAGAAACACTCCCAACAAGTCGAAACAAGATTTGCCCGAACGACGCTCGGGAGAAACACTCCCAACAAGTGGAAACAAGATTTGCCCGAACGAGGCTCGGGCTCGTCAGTATAAAAAGAAACTTCGTGCCCGAGTCACGCTCAGGCAAAACTGTCAAGTGTCAAGTTAATTATATTGATAAATGTCTTTCCATGGCGATGAACTGTGCACTGATAATCAAACTCAAATCAAATACGGCGGTGTTAATAAAACGCGAGGTTTTTGCATCGAAGTATATCAAATGATTTTGAAGTAAACTGAAATCAAGACTTAAAAGAATGGTTGTCCATTGACAATCCTCTAGTTTTTGAGTCATTTATATGCATCCTGAGACCGTAAATGATACGTGAAATTTATTCTTCGAAGATGATTTATTTACATATTTTGTAAAAGAATCATTACAATGAAATGTGCAGTATTTCAAAGCACACAAGCAAACGATCAAATGGAAGAACATAACTATTTTTGGGACCGACTCTTTTTATAGGACAAGTCTGTAAAGGACAAGAGACGAATATTGGACTACAGATGTGTGCCTCCCCTTCATTCCTAAAAACAACCTAAAATGTCTCTAGAAAGATTTTGTGGAACATGCTTTCGTTTTAGCTGTCTTTTATGAAATTCTTAATAAGCTGTGGATAGAGTTATAATTGCCAATTCAGAACAGTCAAGGCACCTGAAAAAGAACTAGTAGAAAAAATAAGAGATTATACAAACCTCCAGAGAAATCTTTAGTGGATTTATTTTGCATAGCAGTGGTAAACCCAAGACCGTGGAGGATATGGGCTGCACGAGCTTCTGCAGTGTCAGCACTGATGTCATCCAAACGCTCGTATACATCCAAGAGTTGCTCTTGGGCCTCTGGAAAATTAAGGAAACGTTTCTCAATTATTATTTCACTTTTTTCACCAATTATGGTATTTGGTTTTTCCGACATTCTGTTGATGCAATTTGAGTTATATAGAGTCTTTCAAATTGAGCGGTTTTTTTTTTATTAATTTTTTAAAATTCTTGAATAAAACACAATTTGCTTTGATTTCAAAAAACTTGTTATTGGTCATTGAAGTTATAATGTATGCCATTTAAACACAGTAAACAATATCCGCCAAATGTCCACCTCTTGCAGCTCCGCAGATGTCCACTCTTTTGTCAAAATTTTCGATGACATTTTGGCATAATTGCGGTTCTAACTCACCAATAACGTAAATAATTTCGTCTTTCAGCTCAGGAATTGATTGAAGGTCATTCTTATAGACCTGGCTTTTCGCGTAACCCCAGAGAAAATAGTCCAACGGAGTCAGATCACATGATCTTGGTGGCCAATTAACATCGTCGTTTCCGGAGATTACAATAGATACGATAATTCTCAATTTGAACGCGTTGTTATATTGTATACGACTCCATTTTTATAAATGCCATACATTACACTTCTCAAATGTCACAAGACCCAAGCAAGTTCACGACGCCATCTGTGTTTTATCAAAGAATTAAAAAAAAATGCTCAATTTGAAAGATATATATATATAGATTGACTTACCATCATCTTCACAATGGGCCAACTCTTCGGCAAGCTTTTCTAATTTGATTCTTTCCTCATCCACCTCCATAACGCATTGAAGTGCAGTTTTATCTGATGCTGGCATTTCTCGGGTCAGATGGAAAATATCAATATGATCAGGAATGGGAACTTCCCGATTTCCCAAAACACTTAACAACGAGGACTTTCCTGAAATTAAGGAAACATATTTTGCTGTAGATCCAACAATAAAGCAATGAGTGAAAAATACTTTCGCAATTTATTCATATTTTTCTTAAATACATCAAAATTAAAACGCGTTGGTTTTTTAAGAGATAAACAACCGATGACAAACAGTTTATACATTCTATAGCCAATCAAGTTCAAGGCATGAATTTTACTTGTTCACATACTGAAAAATAAATACTGTAATCTAGACCAGTGGTCCCCAACCTCCGGGCCGCGGCCGTGGACCAAATGGTACTGGGCCGCGCAAGGGCCTGCTAAAATATCAAAATTACTTTTGAAAAATCGAACATACCCAATAAAACTTAATTATAGCTTAAAATAATTATTCCGTTGAAAACCCCTTCACGCTAAGTTACCCCCGACCTTCCGACAATACCTTCGAAATAAAACAACACCACACTACCATATGCATGCCGCATGCGGAGTCGTCCTTGATTCCGAAGGCGGTCTTGCCGTAACTTAAACAAGGCAAATACTATATATTTTATATACTTTATATATACATAAGATGTCAAAAGTCGTCCTCTGTCGATTGAAGATCGAGTCGAGACGTCTATCGATCGAGATTTGAGATCTTATCAATACTTAAAAAAGTGAAAATCGGGATATATAGTTAACTGTTGGAAGCTTCCTTTTAGGTACGAGTTGTACGGGACGTGACTCTTCCATTTCAATATGTATCTAAATAATAATGTACCGGGAGTCTGGTCTGGCAGAGCCAAAATAAAAACTTCATTTTTTGTTATATTTTTAATTTCTTAAATATTAGAAATTGTTAACTTTACTGAATTTTGTTAGGTGTGTCCCCCCTCCCCCCCCCCCCCCTCCCAGTGGGCCGCGGTAAAATTATGAAACGTTGACCGGTCCGCGGCGACAAAAAGGTTGGGGACTACTGATCTAGACTATTGGTATGCTTCAAAGTTGAATAAAACAAACAATAATTAACACTCGACAGTAAAACCATGTAAAATGGATCAAATGGACCCGATTTTGATAGAAGGTAAAGTGAGAAATATGAATAATAGAAGATTGTGCATGCTGCTTGATAATCTAAACTTAAATCTTCGACAATAGTTAGTCAAATGTTACACTTGGTCAGTGTTATTGCATGGAGTGGAATCATGGACCCTCAAAGTTGGTTGTATGAACCGACTGGAAGCATTTGAAATGTGGATACACCAGAGAATGCCACGGATACCCTGGACGTATATGGTCAGTAACACAAGGGTTCTTCAAAGAGCCAAAGTTGATAGAGTTGCTGACTAATATTAAAATCCGAAAGGTGTCCTATTTAGGGCATGTACTTAGAGGAGAAAAGTACAAATTACTGCACCTGATCATCCAAGGCAAAATAGAGGGTCGAAGAGGTGTTGACAGGAGGCAAATCTCCTGGCTCCGCAATATACGTGATTGGACTGGTATAAGGAGCGTTGGGGATCTTTTTCGGACTGCCGGGGAGAAAGATGCTTACTTTCAGGTGATAGTCAACGTTGGGGGGACCTGACATGACACTAGGAAGAAATAGTGCATGCTGCGATGTTTTAATTTAGAGGAGGCGACAGTTGTGTGTTTGAATAGAAAAGTTTGGAGATCTGATATCTCCGTCTACCCCACGAGGGGCACTGCGTGATATGTATATATGTATGTAAAAATAAGAACAGATTCAAAGTTCTGTTTAATATATACATTGTCTGCAGGACTAAAGGAAATCATAACATCTATGTTTGTACTTCAAATGTAATAAAATAGATAGCAAATCTTTTAAAAAAAATTTAAACGAGAAGAAAAAAAACTTTTCTCAGTTAGCTTAAATTTTAGAATATTGATCCTAAATATTGGTCCACTTGAGAAATATAAACATTTCATCCATATTACATTACATTGGAATATGATTAAAATATTCGGTTCCAAGATAATTTAATAACTCTCATGCCTAAATTCATAGTCATTGTTCCATCTCTGGTGATCAGTCTAACCACTGTGTTCACGCCATAGCGTGACGCAGATTGCTGTTCCGCTCGTGGGCTGCTTGCCGCCTGGCCCTGACGCGCGCGGGCCGCCCTGTTGTCGTCGCCAGCCCTGCCGCGCGATCGAATATTATTCGCACCTATCCGAAATTCATAGTATTGTCGCGTATGACGGTTTTATTAACTCGACGACGATATTCCGGTCTTGGGTCTCCATCTCCTTCACTTGCGTATAGACCACAACCGGGAGGACAACTCGAACCGGGCCAGCCGCCGGGCGGCCCGGCCCATCAACGACGAACCAGTGCGGATGGGTTCTCGGCTAGCGACCAATACGCTTCATCAGAAGAAACCTCAGACGAACAAATTTACCAACCGCGGCGACACTCCAGGAGTTCTCAACATCAGCCGAGATCTCCGAATCCCGTCATCAACGCCCTTTCATCAAACAAGACAACCGTGAGTACCATTCCTTTTCTCCTTTCTTTCCGGTTTGGCTAACGCCGAACTACACTGTCTAACTGGAGTTTAACCACTGTTCAAATTGTATACTGTTATCATACAGTATCCATTTATCATCACATGTGACGATACGATTAAAAAATGGGCTATAATTGTTGCGAATAACAAGTGATGAACAAACATCCAAGCACCGCTGTTTATGACCTTCCGTTAATTCATGCAGCACCCATTTGTCTAGTTTTTTTACATTTCCTATTGCAACTAAATGATGAGAAACTCTCATGGGTGAAACTCCTCAAGTGTGCAGCAAATCCTCATATTGTAGTTTCAGGATTACCTTCGACAATTTCTTTCAATCTGTCATTATTTAAGACGGTTATGGGTCTTGTATGTGGACCATTTTCAAGGTTTTCAGATTTCCAGTTTCAAATTTCTGAAAACATGTTCGTATTGTTCATTGATGAACAATTGCTTCATTGAATGCTGAATTAATGTTTCTGCTTCAGCTGCACTGTGTCCCAATTTAAATAAGTACAAAAAAATAACTAGTCCTTGTTCCGCAGACAACATACTTGTATTTTTGAGGGTTAACAAACAAACAACTTTGTTGAAATACCAAGTCAATATTAACAGCACTGCGAGTGAAGTAGCTGCTCTTATAGTAAACAATGACAAAACCGGAATAAAACTGTAAAAAATCCTCTTGCGCTTGTGGAAACATGAATAGTCATAGATCAGACATTTCATGTGGTACAACCTAATACTTATTTCTAACCTTAAAATTTTGAGACTTATATTCATAATTGGACCTCATTCCCCCCAAACTTTAAATTGAGATAATGAAACCACATGACTACCTTATTCAACCTTGTAATGAACAGTCTGTAACATATGGTGGTATAAGTCATGCAAATAATTACTCCACACGCACGTGACGAACAAACACAATACTTTTTAGTAGTTGTTTCGTCATAATATGCATTTGTAATATATTTAATACTGCAAAACAAAATATGGTTGATTATTAGAATTCAAAAACAAAATAATTTAAATATGTTGTTCGGTGCTAGAGTGGGTTTCATGAGAGTTTGCACTTTTTAATACATTGAGAAGCTTAGTGCGTAATATACAAAATGTATCAATGTATTAGTAAGTATCTTTGCCGTGATTGGTTGATGTGATCCATTAGTATTCAACTTTGCCATGATTGGTTGATGTGATCCGTTTATTTGAATAAAAATACGGTGACCATAATGTCTGAAATTACGAAGTTAGGAAAAGGAAGAGCATTGTGTGGACAAACTAAAGAAGTGGTAAGCTATCCACTTTTGCATTGCATATCCAAGTTAACACTTAGTGAGGAAAAATATGATAATAATAATTTTTTTGAATCAGTGTTAGGGTCATTTATTTATTTTTACAATACATACCTAGTTATAAGTAATTTTTAATTGGTCTTAGAATTTATTAGTGTTAATTGTGTTTTCTTTGCCTATTGAATAAATAATTAGATTTTATATTGACCATTGATTTCATAATTGTCATTAGGTACATACCATAATCTGATATTATATTATTATTATGGTAAGTAAGTATTTTATTGGAATATAAAGTATTAGATAGACAATATTTAAAAATATATAATATTATATTACAAAATAAATCAAAATATGGTCATCCTAGACCAGCAGTGCAAACTCTCATGAAACCCACTGTACCAACAATTTTGTGATATAATAATATGTTTTGACATTTTTTTGCACGAGCGCAGATTTTACTGATGATCGTGGGGGTTATAATAACTCATATAAGGTGGGACTGTTAAGGAAGCCATAACGAATTTGTACAAAATTTAACTCTAAATATTAATTTATTCAGTAAACAAAACTTTAATAATGTTAAGATCTGATTATAAATTCAGACCTTATTACTAAAAATATTCAATGTGTTTAATACCCATATTGATTTCAAATTCAACAATGCGAGCAATTAATCACGTTTTTTTTATATATCAAACATGTTTTGCAATAAAATGTTAAAAACAACTTTTCATGAAATAAAATTATTACAATTGCTATAATTTTTTTATGATTGAAATGTGTGATTTTAATGTATCTATAAAATATGAGCATGACATGTAATATAATAACACGAGGTTTAATGCATATGCATTAACACTTTGTCCTAATGGAAAAATATGAGCATGACATGTAATAGAATAACACGAGGTTTAATGCATATGCATTAACACGTTCCGTGCCGCAGTATATTTTGAGAAAATAAGTACCTGCGCCACTAAACAAATTATAGTTTATATTATGTATACATATATAGGCTTCATAAATAATGATTTATTTTTAAAAATAAACTGATTTTAGGTGATATTGTGAGCGTAGGTCACCGGTGATCTACGCGGCGTCGTACGGTAATACATGTATATACAACATAAACTTTTGTAGTCCAAACAAATTGTAGCATGCCTAATTTATTACTTATTATATTTTTTATTTATTTATGTAATATACTATAGTGTTACGCCATAACATAATAATCTCTTATGATTACTGAGACAATAGCTCCAAAAAAAAGGGTCACAATGTTGCATAGACAATGCACCCTCATAAATTTCCAGAGTGTGACAAATGGATGGTCCCATTCATTATATTATCCCTGGAATCTCTTCTATACCCCCTAGCCTAATTGTAGAGGCTAGTTTATCCTTGAAAAAAATAAACCGTAATAGCTTGCTCATGTACACCTGGAGGTTTATTAACCTGTTCACCGCGTTAAAAATCAAATTCCATGAATCCTGTGCGCGGCACAATTTCAGCGTTTTTTAATTTCTAAGTTTAAACACATATTTTGTTTAGAACCACTGATATTTGATTACAACACCAAGTAAACATGACACTTAAGTTATTTTCTGATAATAAATAATAGTCATTACTCTTAAGGAGACTCATTAAATAAAGGAGATAAACTAAACATTACGTAAAATAAACAAAGGAATGCTACGATCAAATCAATGCTTCATGGCACTCACCCGATCAAATGCATATAGCACTAGTAATGTTTATTTACGTAAGAGAGACTTAGTAATGTTTATTTACGTAAGAGAGACTCATCGCAGGACTCGATCCGCGCGACAGGTCGTTAATGCTGGATATATTGAGAAACCAAAAAAATTCGGCGCTCTGTTTATTCAACAATATCTCATAAACTAATATATTATTTGCAAAGGTTTTCAGAGATGTCGCTAGAATAAAGATTATTTTAAATTTTAGTTCAATTTTTATTACGGTTTTGTGTCATTTTTTTTAAGTATTTGTGATTTGAAACTTGGATTGTCGTCAGATCACAGGCGTTTGTGCTTCCCGCGGGGAACACGTTAAAAATAATTGCATTTTCAAACAAAATTTTGGAAGTTTTTATGTGCATTATATTCAAGGGCGCCGTATAGGTCACATTCAATGTTAAAATTCGTAGTAAATGTGACCGCTGGCGCACTGGGATTGTTTATAAAAAAAAAACACGTAGGTCACCGGTGACCTATGTGGCGCCCTGGTCAAAAACACGGTAGGTCACCGGTGACCTACGCGGCACAGAACGTGTTAACACTTTGTCCTAATGGAAAAATATTTGTGTATTGGGGAATTTTTTTTAATGAAAAATATACCTATCCCTCACATTTGATTCCTATAAGAAAATAAAAATCTTTTCCATTATTTTTTACTATAGTGAAAACATATGGTGATAGTTGAACTTGAATTTTTTTAGTGAAAAATGTTTAAAAAAGTAATAGAAAACATCAATTGAAGAATTGAAATACATTGACTATTTTTTATTATAAAGAATTCAATTAATTTCTGTTTCAGTTGTATTTGAATTTTTTTTTTTTTCATTGGTGATTTCATCTGCCGGATGTATTTTGAATTGTATTGATATTTTGTTAACCCTTCCCTTACTGTGTTAAAATTGAAACGCGTGCTCCGGTGTTGGGTAGTGAGTACGCGATCAAAAATTAGCAATTTTAAATCGGAAAAATAAGAACGTTCATAGATAATCCCCTTAATTAATTATAATTGAAGTTAAAAATTATAATAATTGAGATTTATTTGCTGAAAACATTAAAAAACCATCTGGCAACGCTCACGGAACGGGCGTACGTCTAACTTATTTGCAAGCCTAGAAGCTACTGTGGCGCGGAACGTCAGTCGCATACCCCGGCGCTTACGCTTATGCTTGCGACGTTGAGACAATTGAGCTCCTCGCAATTCAGTGGAGTATGCAAGAGTGAGATGCGAATATAGTGTCGCGCTTCCCGCATACTATTCACCTATCGTCAAGACGAGGCACTCGCAGCGTTTAAATGCGAGTTTGTTTTCGATCTTTACAAAACACCTCGATGTAGTCGATAAATTCTGATTATTATTAATATTATTTTTTAAATCAATGCGTAAATATATTATGGAGGAATACCTAAAATCTTAACCTTGTATTTATTATATTTATTGAGATATTGATGGTTATTAGAAGCAACGTGTAGAAGATACCCAACACAGGGAAGGAAAGGTTGTTGATATTTTATTGCTATGATTTGTAAAGGACATTTAAGTGTCGTATAGACTGTGTGATGAAAAATTTACTTTGCAGCTTATTTTGGCCACAATTTTGGTTTGGTACAATTATAATAGTTTATATTTGAGTCAAGCAATGTAGACGTGACAAATTTGTCATAGAGCGCTTTACAATTCAACAACGCATCATTATTATTATTAAAACCGCACTAAGAAAACCAGTACTCAATTTTTTTGATAAAATAATAATGAGCGATGAAGCCTATGACCTCAGCAGTTATGTTAACAAACTAGCCACTATTAGGAGGAAAATCTACAATGAAGCGATTCATCAGCAACGGTTACAACCTCACAGTGACAGTGTGGTGTGAAATCTAGTCAGGAGGTGTGATTGGAAGTTATTTCTTCGAAGACTCTACAGATAACGCTGTAACTATGAATGGCGACTACCACTGTGCTATGATTGAGAACTTTCTTCAACATCAGTTGGATAAACCGAGTTTAAAAAATAATTAGAGCCACAATAAAATCTAGTCAGGAGGTGTGATTGGAAGTTATTTCTTTGAAGACTCTACATATAACGCTGTAACTATGAATGGCGACCGCCACTGTGCTATGATCGAGAACTTTCTTCCACATCAGTTGGATAAACTGAGTTTAAAAAATAATTAGAGCCACAATAAAATCTAGTCAGGAGGTGTGATTGGAAGTTATTTCTTTGAAGACTCTACATATAACGCTGTAACTATGAATGGCAACCACCACTGTGCTATGATCGAGAACTTTCTTCCACATCAGTTGGATAAACTTAGTTTAAAAAATAATTAGAGCCACAATAAAATCTAGTCAGGAGGTGTGATTGGAAGTTATTTCTTTGAAGACTCTACATATAACGCTGTAACTATGAATGGCAACCACCACTGTGCTATGATCGACAACTTTCTTCCACATCAGTTGGATAAACTGAGTTTAAAAAATAATTAGAGCCACAATAAAATCTAGTCAGGAGGTGTGATTGGAAGTTATTTCTTCGAAGACTCTACATATAACGCTGTAACTATGAATGGCAACCACCACTGTGCTATGATCGAGAACTTTCTTCAACATCAGTTGGATAAACTGAGTTTAAAAATAATTAGAGCCACAATAAAATTTTTGAAAATAATGTATCCAGACTAATATATCTACAGAATTGGTAACATCAACTACAGATTTCACTGCTCCAGACTTTTTTCTGTGGGGTTCAAGTATGTATGAACAACTAAACAACAATATTCAAGCAACAACAGTCGAAATATTGCCTGAAAATTTTGTAAATGTTACTAGAAAGACTTGAAACAGTCCGCAGTTGTGTGGCAGCAAGAGGTGAACATTTATGGCATTTATGTAAAAAATATTTGATGTTTCGTATTTATTACAGGAATTATTTGAAATGAAAGTTGAAAATTTTTCATCACCTTGAATTTTCAATAAATAAATATGCCAATGAAAATTAAGGAGTCGGGTTAACCTTGTTTTGTAAGGTGTTTGTTTATTTGAATCAAAATCATTACATTGCACACAAGGCGATGAAAAAATGATTATTACCATACTTTAATCTCCGCATCCCTCACTTGCTTAACCTTTCCCTTCCTGTGCTAAAAAAATCAGCGCGTTCCGGTGCTGTGTATTCAATACACATGTAAAAATGAGCAATTTCAAAATGGAAAAATAAAAATATTCATAGCCAATCGCTTAAATAAATTATATTTGAAGTCAAAAATGATAATAATTGAAATTTTATTGCTGAAAATATGAAAAAACATTGGCCGACGTTCACATAACGGGTGATGCGACCACCTCAAATGGCTGCCCGAAAGCTACTGAAGCGAGAGAAGCGAGCGAACTGAGATTCTATTTATTGCGTTCCCATTTACCGAAGTAGAGTGAGAGTGAGACGTGAATAGCATCGCTTCCTCGCCCATAGCGTTTTTTTAGAAATAATATACCTACGTCACACACTGGCACACGTTCGATTGTATTGGTGAATTTATTTACGATTTTCACAAAATATTTCTGATGTGGCCGATAAGTGCTAATTATTATTAATATTGTTTTTTCATTCAATGCGTAAATGTATTACAGAGGAATACCTAAAATCTGAACCCAGTATTTATTATATTTATAAAGATATTAAAGTTTTTAGAAGCAATGTGTACTAGTTACACATCATAGGGAAAGAAGGGTTAAACACAAAGCGACATAATTTAAAACGTGGTTTTTGAAGTGAACAAAAATATTTTCTTTCAAATTTTTCTTTACTAATTTTGTTGTGATGTTCATGTTGTGAACCTTGAGCTAATTTCTAATTCGAGTATGACTTTTGTAACATATTTTAATGATCCATAAAAGACTGAACATTGTAATAAAATAAAATGCATCCCATTCTAGTGTTATAATAAGGTCCAGTCTTAAAATATGTATCACTGTAAAAGCATTTAAATTCAAATTTATCATAACAGTTTAAATATTTGTCATAAATGTTTTGAACACTTTAAAAATTGTTAGATAAGAGTGCCCAAATGCTAAGCAAGTGGCAGGATAAATATTTCCATTTCCACGTTATTTTGAAATGTAAAATATTGAAGTTACTAATACATTGTGAAAATATTTCTTAAGAAATGAGTTTCAAGTCTCACTAAAAATATAAAAAAAAACTTAAATAGTTTGATTATCTTATCAATGATTGGTTTGAATTAAATCAGGTTGATGTACATAAACTGTGATAAAACAATTATATAAGTGTAAATGATATATATATATATAAAGATTTTATAAGCATACTTCTGTAAAATAATCATTTGCATTTGCTCATACATTCAATTTAATAATGGTTAAATACTGTGAAAATATCTTGCAAACATAGATCGCTGTGCATATTCTACATAGACAATTAATATTAGTAAATTACTCGCATCTAAATAAATAAATTCTTCTTACCACTTCCATTTAAACCAAGCAGACCATAACGACGTCCACAATTGAGTTCCAATAAGGTATCTTGCAGCAACTCGCAACCGTAAAATGTAATGGAAAAGTTGGCAATCTTTATATCCCTTGACCGAGGATGGACAGCCAATGATCCCGTGCATGATCTTGCTTCGGAATTAATTTTGGCTTCTAAATCTAATTTCAAGCACAACGCCTCTGCAAAAAGAATACATCTTAATAAGTAAATTTAAAAAATAAAAATCCCCATTTCATCCTTATCTAAATAATTTTACAAGGGGCACATAATCCAAGATACTTGTTAGGAAAACTTTGAAAAATGTATAAAATATTTAAAAAAATCTGCATTATAATTTAAAATGTTATATTATAGAATATGTCAACCGATTTTACAACACAGAAATATGGTTTAGATGCTGCCTCACCCGGTAATTTTAAAAGAATTAGGTTAGCATGAAGAGTAGTTTTGAAAGTGATCTACAGATATCAACAAAGAACGAACAACGATTTGGGAAAAATTACTGATAGAAAAGACTAGATTTATTAAAAGATAACGTCATCACAAGATGAACACTCGAATTGGATCAAAATTATATAAAAGATAGCTCAATCGAACAATTAACAGTGTATATAAGATCGGAAGCTCAAATTTTGAACGAAACTGCATTCCATAGTAATGGTCCAGCAATAGTAAACATATAATTGTAGATCTGTTTTATTGGAGTTTTTGGGAAAAGTTTTTTTGGTAGTCAAGATAATAGAATTACGTAAAAATTAATGCAAAACTTGTCATAATTAAAAATTTTACCGAGTAACAAAATAAAAACCTTCCAACGCTTATAGATAGAATTAATGAAGCCGGGGCGGCTGTGAGGCTGGGGCTGAACATGAACGTGAGTAAAACTAAGTTCATGGTGTTTGGCCGGCAGGATCATGCAGGAGCACGTCTTACATTGAGCGGTGCTGATATAGAGTGAAAAAGTTTAAATATCTCGGATGTATCCTAGTGGAAGACCTCGACCTAGAAACCGAAGTCAAGTGCAGAATTGAATCGTCTCGTGCGGCTTTTAATAAAATGAGAAGCGTATTCTGCGATGATAATCTAAACTTGAAACTTCGACAACGGTTAGTCAAATGCTAGATTTGGTCAGTGTTATTGCATGGAGTGGAATCATGGACCCTCAAAGTAAGTAGTATGAACCGGCTTGAAGCATTCGAAATGTGGATGCACCGGAGAATGCTACGGATAACCTGGACGGATATGGTCAGCAACACGAGGGTTCTTCAAAGAGCCAAAGTTGATATAGTTGCTGACTAATATTAAAATCTGCAAGATGTCCTACTTGGGGCATGTACTTAGAGGAGCAAAGTACAAATTACTGTACCTGATCATCCAAGGCCAAATAGAAGGCCGAAGAGGTGTTGGCAGGAGGCAAATCTCCTGGCTTCGCAATATACGTGATAGGACTGGCATAAGGGGCGTTGGAGATCTTTTTCGGGCTGCCGGGGACAAAGATATCTACTCTCAAGTGATATTCAACGTTAGGGGGACCTGACATGACACAGAAGAACAAAATAAAAATGACATCAAACCTTCAACAGTTAACTCCTTGACGTGGCCATTGGTTTCGGACATGGTACCATTCAGAGGTGATGACTCCTTCTCGGATGCATTGTCTGATTGTCCCTTGCCTCCTTTCTTCCCACCGCGAGTCTTGGCGGCGTCCTTCTTCTTCTGCTGTTCCCTTTTCTTAGCATCAGAAGGCATCTTGATTTGTTTGTTGTTTTTATATTATTTCAAATCTATAACAAAAGAAAACCCTAATTATATATGAGAATTTATTACGATGCCAGCAAAATTGCAATTTAACAATAATTATGAATTTGAGAAATACTCCGACAGGAAATAGAATTTTGCAGTATATATCTTTTTTATTATTGAATTTATAAATCAATAAATTTATCAAGACACGATAATTTTTAAATATTTTTCTCCTTCACGTTGCTTCAACACTGGTGATAAGAAAAAAAAATTATAACATTTAAATGTATTTAGAAAACATTTCACTTGTACTTGAACTTTCATATTGTGTACAAACTTATTTATTTGATGTTATCAAATAATCAAGAAAGTTTTTATTAATTTGAGAATTACCAATGTAAACTTATGCATGTGTATCTGAAATCAAGAAAAATTTGCTATCATGATATATTTTGAATTTCGCTAGCGATTTTGTGTAATTACCGAAATTCGCAAGATGCATTTAGCAAAAGATGCTACATTTGAACCTCCAATTAATGATCCATCTCTTTATTTCGACATATATGCAGCAATTTGCTTATTTAAAATATCTATTAAGTTACCTACGATTTTGTATGTTTCTCTTTAACTGAAATTGTCGTATACAGGTGTGTGTGTGCATAAATAAACTAAAATTAACCCAACATAATTTAAGAAATTCTCACTAAATACTAGGAGAATAGTAGAACAGCTAAGAAGTGTCATGTCGCTAAGGTACCAGAACAGCAAAGCAAGTGTCTTAAGTCCAAGTATGGTGGCAATTGAGAAATTGAATGAATACAATGTGTTAATTAATACTCGTGAATACAAAATTAACTCTCGTGAATACAAAATTCTAGCACTACACTTGGGAAAATGTAGGATGGTTCCTGTGACGTTTGAAACATCATGTCTCAAAGGGATGGGGTAAAATTGTTTTTTTTTTACAAATCGAATAGTTTTTTTTTTTAAATTGAAAAATTGTTTTTCTCTAAACTGACGTTTTAATTCTTAATTATCATTATACTGACTTTCTAATGTATTGTATGATTTGTATCTATCTTTAAATAGGCCAATATCCACTATGAATTAATACTAATTACGAAAATTTCATTTTAGGTATAAAAAAATCAAAAATCCAATTACCGAATACCCCATCCTTAGCTAATGCAGACTAACGTAGTGACTTTTGACAAACGTCACCAAATATTATTTGATTTTAACAAACTGCCACATTTTTGCTAATTTGTTACAAGATGTATTAAATTGTCATTATTGTTAGTTTTATGTAATGTATTTACCTAAATAACTTGCTATTTATTAGAATCGAGGCTTATATTAAAGTCGATAAAATAATTAAAATTACTGAACATCGTTACAAGGTTGTATTGGGGTAAATTTGTGAACTGTCACAGGAACCATGCTCCAATTTCTTAAGTATAGTTCATTTATTATATTTGAAATAATGAGGATAATTATTTTTTCTTTAAGAGAAAATATATTTAATATTTAAATTAAATGAAGTAATGTCTTACATGAAAAGGCAGCAAAACTACAGAAAAAATCACACTGCACACTTTTATCATTCATTCTGAGCCGACAAAGAATTGAAAAAACGGTTATTATAACAGAAAAAGTGTTATTAAAATTTATATTATCTTCAATGGGAATCAAATACTTTACTTTCAAATCAAATATAAAAAATTCTTCAAGTCAGAACATAATTATATATTATGCGATATTTAAAGGTGAGAAGAAATATATATCAGACTTGACAATTTTATACAAAATTGTTAACTCGGTGTTTTGACCGTTCTGAACTCCTAAATATCGTAAGGTTGGACATCTGTCAACAACATGACCTTGAAATATTAGTGAATTTTTATCAGTATAACATATTTTTTTGTGTTCGAAAATGTCAAGTTTTGAGCCGAATAAGCGTCATTTGCGGGAACTTTTGATTTACTTCTTCAATTTGAAGAAATCTGCAGCTGAGGCGCATCGATTGCTTGTAGAAGCATATGGTGAGGCTGCCTTAAGTGAGAGAAGTTGTCGTGAGTGGTTTCAAAAGTTTAAGAACGGTGAATTTGACATCGAAGACAAAGAACGTAGCGGAAGGCCGAAAGTGTACGAAGACGCGGAATTGGAAGTATTATTGGATCAAGATTCGTGCCAAACGCAAGAAGAACTTGCACTTACATTAGGAGTGACTCAACAAGCAATTTCACATAGGTTGAAATCATTGGGAATGATTCAAAAACAAGGAAATTGGGTTCCATATGAACTGACACCGAGAAACGTTGAACGCCGATTTTCCACATGTGAAATGCTGCTTGCCAGGCATAAACGAAAGGGTTTTCTGCACCGTATAGTCACTGGTGATGAAAAATGGATCCACTATGATAATCCAAAAAGGAAGAAATCATGGGGAACCCCTGGCCATGCTTCAACATCTACAGCTAAGCCAAATATTCATGGAAAAAACTCTTGTTGTGTATTTGGTGGGATCAGCTTGGTGTCGTGTATTATGAGTTGTTCAAACCGAACGAAACCATTGCTGGGGCTGTCTACCGAGCACAATTGATGAGATTGAGTCGAGCACTCGAGGAAAAGCGCGCCCACTGCTACTCCAGACACGACAAAATTATTCTCCTGCATGATAATGCTCGTCCACATGTTGCGGCGCCGGTCAAAACCTTTTTGGAAACAATCAATTGGGAAGTTTTACCCCACCCGCTGTATTCACCAGACATTGCTCCTTCTGATTTTCACTTGTTTCGATCGATGACGCATGACCTGTCTGAGCAGCACTTCACATCATATGAAGATACCAAAAATTGGGTCGATTCGTGGATAGCCTCAAAAGATGAAGCATTCTTCCGACGCTGTATCCGTATGCTGCCAGAAAGATGGGAAAAGGTAGTGGCAAGCGATGGGCAATACTTCGAATAAAACATGAGGTTCCGTTCTTTCACAATAAATGCCCAATTTTTGATAAAAAACGGCGGAAACTTATTTGTACACCTAATATATAAATGCTTCAGATACACTAAAGTTCCCCTCCAGTTTTGTGGGGATGTACTCGTATCTCGATTAAGATAATATTATGAGATGAGCCTAAACATTTGATAACTTATTTTCCATTGCCATAACATATATGCGTAATTTCAGGATATGTATGTATATACTATGTTGCTATCAAGAAGCATATTATTTATTTAAAATCTATGTCGACCTGTTAACCCTTCCTTCCTTGAGATGTGTAACTAGTACACATTGCTTCTAAAAACTTTAATATCTCTATAAATATAATAAATACTGGGTTCAGATTTTAGGTATTCCTCCGTAATACATTTACAAATTGAAAGAAAAAAATAATATTAATAATTATTAGCACTTATCGGCCACATCAGCGATATTTTATGAAAATCGGGAATAAATTCACCAATACAATCAAATGTGTGCCAGTGTGTGACATAGGTATATTCATTCTAAAAAACCGCTATGGGTGAGGAAGCGACGCTATTAATGTCTCACTCTCACTCTACTTCGGTATATGGGAACACAAGAAATAGAATCTCAGTTCGCTAGCTTCAGTAGCTTTCGGGCATCCATTTGAGGTGGTCGCTTCGCCCGTTTTGTGAACGTCTTTTTTTATTTTTATTATATTATTTTATTATATTTATAATATTCTTATTTTTCATATTTTAAATCGCTCATTTTTACATGTGTATTGAATACACAGCACCGGAACGCGCGGATTTTTTTAGCACAGGAAGGGAAAGGTTAAAGGTATATATTTTCCTCTGCACATAGACAGTTAAACAGTATAATTTATTTAAGATGAACTGGTTGGATGAGAGAAATTGCTGCATAGTAATAAGCTCGTCAGATGTACCATGTTTGACCATGTACACAAAAGAATTAAAATAAATAAATAATATTGTGAATGTTGCTTTTAATCAATAACTTAATAAATTAATGTACATTATTTAAACTATTAAGTATTGTTAAAATTATACTGTTTTTTTACTATACTAGAATTATACTTCCATTATGAATGTAAAAAGCCTTATGTGCGTATATATTAAAAAATAAATTAATATTTTTTGAGTGCTGGGCTGCAAGTAATGCGGGTGGAAACATCTTTAGGTGTCCATATGTTCAAAGGTGGCATTGAACTGATTAATACACAATTTAAAACAATTTTTAAGGCTTTTTGCGAGTGCCATATCACAGCTGTTAAACACCTGGATCACTGTATAAAAAATACTAACCAGTTAATGAAACCAAACTGCTTGCTTTTTGCAGGCACTTTAAACTATATAAATAATTTGAAAAATGACACAGTCAATCAAATAAGAAATGTCAGACTTCAACGGCAGTTTTAGCACTATCGATAAGAGAAGAAAACAGTGAAAAAAATAATCAAACTATAAGACAAAGCGATTCAAATAAAATATAAATTGAAAATGAGATAAGCTGAATTTATGATTTTCTATAACATATATGCTGTTATCATAAATTATTTACGCGCTATGAAACATTGCTAAAATGTCTCTGATCTCCTTGCCTTCGGAACTTGGGGTTTGCTGAAGTCCAACAGCTTGCATACTATAAACCAATCACATAAGACATTACGTCTTCCACCCATGAAGGATTGTCTATCGTATCATACAACTTAAATTTCATTATTCAAAGTTAGCACATACGAGGGTTGCTAAGTAGCAACCCTCGTAATAATGTTATCCTGATGTTTTATTACTTTTGGAGATTGTGATAAAAGGTCAATTTATTTTAACAATTTAATTGGATGTGATTATTTTAAGCGGTATATAAAAATATTACAAATTTAATGGAACTATTTCTAATGTTTCCACAGATTAAAGCCTCAGTGTGTTATATATTCTGACACAAATATAAGGTTGATTGATAATAAAAAATTGTGGCAGTTTGAAGTTTTAATTTAGGCTAAATTGGTTATATAGCAAAACAAAAAATGCCCCTAAGAGTTTGCATATTTCTTAAGTTTTATTACTACAAATTGTATGTGATCAAACTGTGAAGAGAGAATAATTTATAATGAAGCATAATTATATGTGATTCAAGATGCAGTAATTAAAAATTATCATAATAAATTCATAATTATAATCATGCATATGAAGTTTTTCTGTGAAGGATAATGTAGTTTTTTTTTAAATTTATTATCAGTATTTTAATTAATCAAAATGGGAAGGATGACTTTTCACATGAAAGTACTCATTATTCACTGATTTCACGGAATATTCCATGATTATGTAAAGTTATAAATTCCACGTACAATTTAAATGGAAGGAAAGATAAAATAATTACGAAATATGAATCATGATGAATCAAATTTGACATAAAAAAGGACGCCGTCGCAACATCTTTAAAGAATAATGTCCCAGGGATATCTTATCCCTTAAGACATTGTAAAAGTTTTCACGATATAGTGGAAATTAATTAATTCAACTTTTCATTGTCTTGTCCCATTTGTTGGTATTTCAGTCAGAAACATCACACAACTTTGGCATGACATTTACATTGAAAAGCGTATATTTGAGATGTAGCCAAAAATCAAAACCCATTGTCGATCGAATAGCATAGAAATAGTTCTATGCCAAAACGGTGCACGTGGATTATTCTAGTAATGATGGCCGTTTGAGGATGGACACAAAAGGTAATTTAAAAACTAAGTAAAGTTGAACAGCAATCATAAATATACTATTCTGAATGTATTAAAACAAACACATGACATTACCTGAAATTAGAACAGATGCAAAGACCGCCAGAAGGTAATTTACATTCGACAATCACGTGTAACACCGAGATCGCTCAAGTGAAGCGCGGCGAAAGACAAATGAACCAGCACAAAGAAGCAATTACTATTCATCTATGGCGTCTATGGCTGTTTGTCATAAACTAAAATAAAAAATTAGAGATCGTCTACTTAGCGCTAACTAATCAGTTATCAGGTTTTTCAAACTGAAAATAATTCAAACGAAATAAATGTGTTTTCAAATAATCTCTGAAGAAAATAAAGTGTAGACAAATTATGAACAATCAATTTTTTTGTAGAATATAAGCAGTTTGATTAATATTATTGTCGAATTACAAATATTTAAATAAATTTAAATTTTTCGTATTGATTTTCAATGAACGATTGAACTTTTAAATTTAAAAAAAAGATACTAAAATAATGGTCTCAACAAAATTTACTTTTTTGATAAAATTAGCTAAAATATTTTGTTTTTCTACAAGATAGGCCGTAGCATTTATTTAAAATTATCTCTGTTTTTAATATTACTTAAAATAAACTTTGTCCCATTTTGCATCCAAATGAAATATTTGTATTTTATGAGTGATTCAGAAAGGTCACAAAATAATACGTATTAGTTTTTTATCGCATTTGCTGTCTGCATTAGAAAATGATCTGCTAAATTGATTAGAATTCTTAAATACTGCATGTTTAATGTTTGTTATGGAGATATGCAAGATAAATATTGTTATGAAAAAGTATTATTTGACAATTAAAAAACTAAATAATTTTAATGAAAAAAGAAAGTCATGTTAGTTAAAACCACAACACTATTTTGGGTTTATAAGACGTATATATATTATGTATCATCATCATCATCAGCCCTCATTCGTCCAGTTCAGGATATAAGCCTCTCCAAGTTGTTTCCAAGAAATCCTGTCCTTTGCGCATTGTTGCCACGTAATCGCTGTTTGTTTACATATTTTGTCCATCCAGCGTGTCTTTGGTCTTCTTATAGGTACTTTACCTAGTCTTTCCTATAGGGTACCGTTGGATTATTTCATACATCCAACAATTGTCCGTTGTTCGGGCGATGGGCCCAGCTCCCTTCCTCTTTATCTTTTTATGACCTCTATAATATCGTCAACTTCTGTTTGAGACTCTGTTAAAGGTACGTACCATGTGAGTAAACCATTGGTATGCTGTATTTTTTTCAAGAAATTAAAAGCCCAATTCTCCTACATAAATTTAACAAAACATATTTAAGAAATCAGGTAACGACGACGCATTTGGAATTTTACCCCAAAAAAAATCACTTTTTTACGGTGAAGTGTAATACAATGTACAAAGCTTATTATCATATGCAAAAAAGGGAAAATCTATTAAATAAATATAGTTTTTTCGTAATTAAATTTAACATTGGTTCCTACGCAAGCATTTTATCGAAAGGTGATGAGTGATGCACTCGAAAATTATCTTGAAAACACAATTTTGGGTCATTCACGCCTATACATTAATATAAACATTTATTTGAAATCTGACACATCATTTCATAATCGGGTCCATGCAAACGAGATGTTATATGTGCTGCCTTCTACAATGTGGTCGTTCTCTTTGGTTTTTTTCTGTGAAAAAAATGTCTATGGTAGAAAATAAAATGATTATTCCGATGAACAAATCAAAGCAAAATCATATTCTCATTATTTTATGTGCTTACTATTTCATTACGAAAATTCATAAATGTTTAAGAAATGTATTTAACTTTTGGTTTATGGATTAACATAATGGTTTTGAATTGTTTCGCTATATTTTTATAGCAATTAAGATGCTTATTGTAAACATTACCTTTAAAAAACTCCTTTTCGTCCAAACATTTGAAAATATTATGCATGAAAAAGATAAAAACAACAATATATCATCGGCTAAGAGTACTAAACTGCCAACTCCATTTTTGGACAAAATGACATTTTGGCATGGATAGAAAGAGAAAAAAATACTCTATAGAAGCGTCAAACTTCGAACTGCGTGTAACATACCGAAATCGTTGTTTTCGAGCCTCAATAATATCTGTCAACTCCACGAGTTTTAGTTTACGCGCGAAAATCGGCGTCATTTTGTAGGCGAGTTAGCAGTTTCAGTGCATACCGGTCGGATAAATATTCCTGTTTGATGATTATTAAGGTTTTGGTTTCATGTCTGGTGATTTTTTTATGACGGTAAATACTGCTCTTAATTATTTTCATAAGATTATTGCATTCTAGTCGCGAGAAAGGACAGGAGTATTAAAGAAAAGTAAAAAGAGTCAAAATGGTTGTATGACGCTGTAAAAGAACCGAATTCGATGAAAGGTAGATGCAACATGTGAGAACAGAAATAGTATGATTAAGTGTGCTACGGTTACTGAAGACAGAAGGACAGGAATATTAAAAACATTTTGGAGGAACTATTCTTGGGGAAAAAAAGTGTACATCGATGATACTGTAAAATCCCTTCCGATAAAACGTGCAAGATATAGAAAAGACGTGGATATATCTCGAAGATAACAATCGTTTTCGTATAACATGAAGGTGAATAACTTGAAGGTGGATGTCAGGGTATGCAAATCGATGTATTTAATTACGTGGTGTATCGGAAGGATGACTGCAATAGCCTGGCAAAATACAATGAAACACAACCCTCTCCCTGGTCAGCGTAGAACTCCTAAAGGGAGAGCCAACCCATATGCGGACAAACAACGTTCACTGAATGAATTTTTCGATTCCGTACCTGTAATGGACTCTCATTACTGCCGCGCTTCGTCATCTAGAAATTATCTTCATCCTGACTGGCACACTCAAATGGAGGTGGATAATATGCACTCACTAATAGAACGTAATGTGACCCTATCAAACGCTCTACTAAACATTGCAGTATCAAATAATATAACGATAGTGCAGAAGTACCTCGAAGTTGGGCACACTCAAATGGAGGTGGATAATATGCACTCACTAATAGAACGTAATGTTACCCTATCAAACGCTCTACTAAACATTGCAGTATCAAATAATATAACGATAGTGCAGAAGTACCTCGAAGTTGGGCACACTCAAATGGAGGTGGATAATATGCACTCACTAATATAACGTAATGTTACCCTATCAAACGCTCTACTAAACATTGCAGTATCAAATAATATAACGATAGTGCAGAAGTACCTCGAAGTTGGGCACACTCAAATGGAGGGGGATAATATGCACTCACCAATAGAACGTAATGTTACCCTATCAAACGCTCTACTAAACATTGCAGTATCAAATAATATAACGATAGTGCAGAAGTACCTCGAAGTTGGGCACACTCAAATGGAGGTGGATAATATGCACTCACTAATAGAACGTAATGTTACCCTATCAAACGCTCTACTAAACATTGCAGTATCAAATAATATAACGATAGTGCAGAAGTATCTCGAAGTTGGGCACACTCAAATGGAGGGGGATAATATGCACTCACCAATAGAACGTAATGTTACCCTATCAAACGCTCTACTAAACATTGCAGTATCAAATAATATAACGATAGTGCAGAAGTATCTCGAAGTTGGGCACACTCAAATGGAGGTGGATAATATGCACTCACTAATAGAACGTAATGTTACCCTATCAAACGCTCTACTAAACATTGCAGTATCAAATAATATAACGATAGTGCAGAAGTACCTCGAAGTTGGGCACACTCAAATGGAGGTGGATAATATGCACTCACTAATAGAACGTAAAATGCGAAACAAAATTATCAACGTGCCTGCGAACTACGCCCAAGTGATTGAAAAGCTCGCAAAAATCCATTTGAAGTGACTTACTTAGAACACACGTTTTTCAAAAAGTTCGACACCATGACAAGCTACAAAAATCTTCGTCCGGGCGATCTGCAGGAGACCCTAAGGTTATTGATATCCGACCTCTCACGTATTTGCCGTCAGGAAATATATCATACAGACTACGGTTTGAAAACTCCTGGACGTTATTACCTCAAAGAAAAAGTTCCGTGCAGCCAACCACCTGGAGTGAATTGGAATTACTGCACCAAGACAGGCTTGCAATCAGCGCTCGAAGACTTGCAGCCAATTAAGCAAACTCTCTCCTCCGATTTTAGAGATTTTTATGACAATCTGCCACATAACTAATGATAAAACATTTGTGTTTCTCAAAAGATCTCATTAATTATTATACTTGTATGTGTGTGTTTCTTCTCAATTTATAATAAAACTTCTATTTGCACTATTTATTGTTTAAAAATATAACATGTTAACTCCTGGAAAACAGCAACAAAAAAACGAATTTTCCAAAAAATATAACTGGCTAACTCCCATTTTTGCTTATAATTCCGACATAGATAATTGTTGATGAGTCATTTCATAAATAGATAATTCGTAATAAAATAATCTACCAACGAGATTTTAAATATCTTTATCCTGTGAGTCACATAAAAATAAATCGTTTTTTTCGCTCTCCTGAAAAATTCACCCAAATGGAGTTAACAGTTTAGCACTTTTAGCCGACGATATTAGGTGTTAATAATAAACAATATAAATAAAACATCATGGATGTAAAGTGCTTGAAATATTGAAAAATAAAATAATGATGCTAAACGTATTCAATGAAATATTGTTAAAGAGATGTAAGTGTGTAAAAATAGTTTGATTGAAATAAACAATTATTTTGGAAATATATTTGAAATCTCCACGGTTGCATTTCCCTATTTAAAATTGTTTTTTGTTTTTGCCTTTTGAATTTACTTAAATAATGGTCAACGTTTTGAAGACGTTGCAGCCTCCATTCTTAGGACGGTATAGAATAACATTAATTACAAGGGGATATTTTTTATAATGAAGTTATTATTAATTAATGTTTTTTTATATAACTGAGGATCAAGGCAGCTACGTCTTCGAAATCTCGGCTATAATTAAAAACAAACCTAATATTATAACAACTCCATGAAACATTTTAAACAAACATTTTTTAGAGAAATGGATATTGAACCCTACAGTGCGCAATGATGCACATATGAATCAACCAAAGTTTTTCTAAATATTTTTGTGTTGAGTGGTATAAACAACGACTCGTGCGCTGTTACAAATATGATACAATAATCTCCATGCTTTAAAACCACATATGTTTAATAGAAAACTGTTTTACCGGTCAATTTGGCTGTTGAAGTTTGACTTGTTGCGCGTAGATGACTTTTGTGATTTGTTCCAGTTTGAAATCAAATTACTTTATTATTGGTGATCAAGGTAATCTTATTTATTTTTCTTTTATTCTTTAGTACATATGTGTAAAATAAGTGAAGTAAAATATATAATTTCATTTATATCATTATATCATATAATTAACTTACAAATGCGCAGTGATTTATACATGAACCATACTCTTTTTTTTTAAATATAAATATATAAAAACAAAAAAAAAGTTTTATTGTATTTTTCATGTTCCAGTACATATTTAATGCATAAATATATTTTTATTTTTGAAATAAAAAAAATCGCGCATTGTAGCGTTAAATTAAATTTAAATAAAATTTGTTAAATTATTGTTTATTAGGTTAAAATCATATCAATTATAGGTCTAAGTTTTGAAATAAATCAGGTTTTTAGTGGTTTTCAACGATATGGTCAAATCACATATTTATTTTTTCGATTTCAGCATGTATTTAATCTTTGTTTTAATTGTTTTATTATTTTACAATCATGAATGTTACTTCAATTGTACTGAAAGTGAAAATATTTTGTTTGATGCAGGAAATGCCAATTTAAAAAGACTAGCAAATAAACAACGATTTATATTGAAAAAAAAAACATATTTTATCAGTAAAAAATTAACAATGACTTCAACATTTTATCAACATATTCAAACCACAAATCTTTAATCCATTTGAAAGTTAAACCATGAAAGCGTTTATTTTATAAATATGTTTTGCTTTGGAAAATGAAAACAGGATTTGGTGAAAAATATTTCTTTTGATTAAACATTTATCTTATGTATATTTCTTTATCTCAAACAAAATAAAATAAAACACAATAAATAATACTTAAAAAATATTAGAAGCTAATATATTAGTGACCTAGTTTTGATTTCTGCACCACAGAGAGTATGACCTTGAATTGAATTTCATAGATGAAAATAGAGGCTAACGATTTGACAGATAATTCAGCTGATTTGTGATTTAGTCTAGTGGATGGTGGTTGTTTGGTTCTTATGACGGTGGTGTCTACAGCCTTCAATTATTATATTTATTTATTTGTTTTTTTTTTTAAATATAGGTTTGGAATTGATTATTGACAGAAATGACTCCTCTTCGGCCTCTAATCTAGTAAGGATACATCAGTTGGCGCCATTTGTAAGTACTTAAATTTTTATATCATATAAAATATATTTTAAATTATAATAAAAATATTTTTTTACAATTCGCGAAGCTTGTTCAATAAATTAGTTGTGCGGTTAAGCGATTTTATTGATTAAATCTTAATTATCATCAAATAAATATTTTTTAACGAATATGTTAAGATTTTATTGTGATTTGAAAATTGAAACAGTAATAATACGTAGAATTGACGCGCATCGCAATGTATATTTATCTTATTTAAGTTTTATAAAGATGTAATAAAAACGATTTTCATGACACGTTGAAAGAGCAAGGTTTTTCATCTTTCGTGTAACCTTTAGCTCAACGCGTCATTGAATTTATAAAAGCCAATTGCACTTTATTGTCTTATTTTCATTGCGACTTCTTTTAATTTTATTCATAGTATATTTTTGAAATATATGAATTCGTTTTTTATCATATATTAAAATAATTCCATTTTAACGCATTATTAAAAATTGAACAGTAAGGTACGATATATATATTCTAACCGGACAATTTCAAAACTTGCTATATAAGACAATAGTCCATAATAGTAATTTGGTACCAACATTGATGTATTGAAGTGAAACATGGACGTGGAAAATGACTGTTAGGAACCGGATAAATGCTGTAGAAATGCGCGCATTGAGAATAATACACCGAATGACAATGTACGACAGTTTACGAAATAAAATTATTTGGGATGAATGTGAACTTAAAGCTGATGTGTTGAGTAAGATGAAGAAGACCACGTTGAGATGGTTTTGTCATGTAGAACGAATGAAAGAAGATTAACAAATGTAATATGTAGTGCGATATATTTGTTTTGTGAGTCTTTCTTAATTCATTCGTTCTTCTTGCGCAAACCATCTCAGAGTGCTCGTCATTATCTTAATTATACTTGAGAAAATGTAGGATGGTCCCTGTGACATTTGAAATGTCATGTCTCAAAGGGATGTGGTAAAATAGTTTATTTTTACAAATCAAATCGTTTTTTATAAATCGAAAAATTGTTTTTCTCTAAACTGACGTTTTAATTCCTAATTATCATTATACTGACTTTCTAATGTATTATATGATTTGTATCTATCTTTAAATAGGCCAATATCCACTATGAATTAATACTAATTACGAACATTTAATTTTAGGTATAAAAACATCGAAAATCCAATTATCCTATACCCCATCCCTAGCCAATGCAGACTAACGTAGTGACTTTTGACAAACGTCACCAAATATTATTTGATTTTAACAAACTGCCACATTTTTGCTAATTTGTAACAAGATGTATTAATTTGTTATTATTGTTAGTTTTATGTAATGTATTTGCCTAAATAACTTGTTATTTATTAGAATCGAGGCTTATATTAAAGTTGATAAAATAATTATTATAAAATTACTGAACGTCGTTACAAGGTTGTATTGGGGCAAATTTGTGAACTGTCACAGGGACCATGCTACATTTTCTCAAGTATAATGCATCAACCTTAAGTTCAAACCCCTTATCAATTCATTCCGTATTCTGTCATACGATTGTAGATGAATATGAAAATAGAACTGATACATTAATTCAGATGAAAAATATCACTCTGAGATGGTTTGGCACAAGGAACGAATAAATTAATAAAGACTAACAAAACAAAAATAGAAAAAAATCTGAAAAATATTCGGACCCATACAGGAAAATGGATCTTGGAGAGTGAGATATAATGAGGAGTTATACAGCATATACAAAGAGCCCAACATTATAAAATACATCAAAATTGGGAGGCTACGTTGGGCGGGGCATGTAGCAAGAATGGGAGAAGAGAGAATGCCTAACAAGGTACTCTTTTCCAAGCCCCAAGGAAGACGTAGCGTGGGTAGACCAAAGCTCAGGTGGATGGATGGGGTGCAGAGTGATACAAGCGTGATTGGCATCAGGGGCTGGAGGAGTGCATCCCAGGATAGGAGGGAATGGCGACGACTGTTGGAGGAGGCCGGGGCCCACAATGGGCTGTAGTGCCATTGATTGATTGATTGATTGAACAAAACAAAAATACAGTATAAATGTAAGTGGTAGAAAAAGATCAAGGAAAGTATGATTAGATCAAGTGTATGATGTATTGAAAAAAATAAATGTATAAAGTCAGAGAAATCGTAGGAGTTGTATATGAAAAAGATGTATATCGCAATAGGAAAGTCTGGTGCTCTCTCCTTTCTGCCTACACGGACAGGGAGAAGGCGTGATGTTATGTATGTTTTAAACATTACTTTCGGGAGCTCCTTTTAGTTACTTATAATTTTACCCCTCCAGCTACTATGCAAAACATCGTTTTTTTTATAATACATACGTTTAGCTTCCGATTGATTTATCCATGTGTTCTTAGCAATGTACGCATTTCTACAACATTTATTCGGTTCATCTAACTCATTGACATACTTTATCAGTAAACGATAAAGAATGATTTAAAAATTTAATCAAAATATTCCAACTTAAGATGTTTCATTCAATCGAAAAGTTAAACAATCAAATTATGTATTTTTTAAACTTTTTTTTATTGTAAAATTTAAACACGATTTAGTGAAAAAAATTATTTTGACCAAACAACAATTTTTTTCACAATCAAAATAAAATGACATCATACACATCGGTATGTATATTTCATCTGGAACGAATAAACTAAAAAAAGTAATCGTGATTTATTATGTTAATTTTTATATATTTTTATATATACCTAATATATAAAAATAATAATTTTGAATGTTCAGGATTTCTGCTCCGTGAACGATCATGTATATTATTGATGATTTTTATTAATCCACTTTGCACGGATTTATCCTGTTTCACAAATAGGGCCTGTTTCTAGAGTTAGCTTATTCGTTAGGAAGAATATCAGCTAGGAGTCATCTCATGCTGCTAGGCGGTGCCGAGCATATACATATATATCCACAGTGCCATTCAGTTGGTTTCAATATCTCTATATCACGCGTGACTTGAGTGCTTAGCCACGATATTCGTTCTGTAAGTTGGTATGTAGAACAGAGAGTGATTCCTTGCACGGCTATATTTATAAGGTACATATAAACTTAGTGCTTCTAGAATCGCGGGACAGTTAAAGCAACCTTGAAAAACCTTAAGTAGGAATATCGCAATGGATTCTTGCCTTCTTGTTTCGAGGTTTCTATAGTTACACACCGTGAGAGGTTTGATATGGTGAGCATATTTTGGTTTATCGACCTTTGTTCTGTACCATAGGTATGCACTCGTAATTGGTCCAGTTTTGTCTTTTAAAACAAATCTTTGACCATATTGTTCAGCTATATAGCGATAGAATATCGATAGATTTTTGTGATCACATACCTAATATTACTAAGAGCATTTAATTTATTTGAATACTTTAAATATGAAACGTACTTGGTATTATACTTAAGAAAATGTAGTATGATCCCCGTGACGTTTGAAATGTCATGTCTCAAAGAGATGGGGTAAAATCGTTTTTTTATAAATCGAAAAATTGTTTTTCTCTAAACTGCCGTTTTTATTCCTAATTTTCATTATACTGTTTTGTAATGTATTGTATGATTTGTATCTATCTTTAAATAGGCCAAGATCCATATGAATTAATACTAATTACGAACATTTAATTTTAGGTATAAACAAATCGAAAATCCAATTATCGTATACCCCACCCCTAGCCAATGCAGACTAACGTAGTGACTTTTGACAAAAGTCACCAAATATTATTTGATTTTAACAAACTGGCATATTTTTGCAAATTTTTGCATATTTTTGCTAACAAGATTGTTATTAATTTGTCATTATTGTTAGTTTTACGTAATTTACCTAAATAACTTGCTATTTATTAGAACCAAGGCTTATATTAAAGTTGATAAAATAATTATTAAATTACTGAACGTCGTTACAAGGTTGTATTGGGGCAAATTTGTGAAACGTCACAGGGACCATGCTACATTTTCTCTAGTATAGTAGATTGAGAAAAGTCGTGAGACTAGCTACTAAAATAATCTTAAGTGGGTTACGACCCGCTTTACCATGCCGATGAAGGAAATTTATTATTTTCTTTAAGGCTGATTATTTGACCGTTAAATGACTATCGTCCCTTCGTATTAATAGGTTAATACACATATTTTTTACGAAATTTCAAATCTAACAGTTAAGTAAATACACGCAGATTCGTTATGGAGCAAGTTCATGTTAAAATTCTGCGCAATGTTGATTTTATTAGGCTTCTCCCATTTTGATAACGATTTAATTTGTCAGGATTTCAATCGTAATCCAACATTAAAAGACAGGGATGTTGAAACAATGTCAAATATTGACTATTCGTGAACACAAAATTTCATTTTATCAATAACGTCAAAATCGAATCGTTTGTTCTGATCAGATTTTCAATTGTCGTGCAAAGCTATCATTGATATTTTTTTATTGTGAAAATACATACCATATTCAAATCGGTAACAGGAGTCTTGTGTGACCCAAAAATGCCTATGAAACTGAAAGGAAAGGTATACCAGACTATTGTAAGACTCGCAATTATGTATGGCTCAGAATGCTGGACTATTTACAGCTCCTACTTTAGGCAACTTGAAACAGCAGAAATGCGAATGCTTAGGTCGTCGGCAGGAGTATCACTGAAAGATAAAATTAAGAGCTCACGCATTCGTGGTAGCCTGGGAGTCACTGACATAAATACTAAGCGGGAAGAGCGACAGCTGAGATAATACGGATACCACCAGACCATACTGTAAATCAGGCAATGTCTTTGGAGCTTCCTCGACAGCCGTCCAGAGGAAGACCAAAGAACTCCTGGATGAATCAATGCTCGAAAATCCTGCAGAGAAACGGCCTAGACGAAAGTGACACCCAGAACCGAAGAACATACAGCCTGACAACGAGAAGAACCGACCCCAACAGCCTACCTAGGCAATGAGTTGGGACAGTGCCAGGAAGAAGAAAGAAGGCATACCATAAACATTATTTAAGATTGTCGTCGTTAATTGTCGTTAATATTATCTGACAAGACAATGTCTCAAATCACTACAGTTTCCATTTATCACCTCACTTAATCCTGCTCAGTTTCTGCTGGGCATGCTCGGGTATAACTCCTTGAGCGTAAGAAGAGTTCTGCGTCTCTTGGTATACGCTGTCAGACTCGTTCGACGAGCTCTGAGCTGTCCAGCATTATTACAAAGACAAGCGTTAAATGTTCTTACAATTACACTAGATTGTGCCGGCAAGAACTGTTCTAAATAACATACGCAAGAACGGGTCTTCCAGCCGCTATGCCTGTTGGAAGGGCCTTAACTCTTCTGAACGGGACTGCTTCGGATATTGACATATTTCATATCGCATTACCAAAAGCAAAAGTAAATTTTCTTCTTAGATTGAGCGCGTTAGAAAGCACTCATCAACGTACTTAAGTGACTGTGAATATATGTGTATCATATGTTTGTGTGTATATACTCGTACTATACTCGTAGTATGTATGCATATACATTACTTTTTATTTTATATAATTTTTTATTTTTTTCTATGTAATTTTTTTCTTTTTTAATATGTCTTGTATTTTTCAAAGTAATTGGGCTAAGCCTGTTTTGAAAAAAAAAATATATGCAAGAACGGGTCTTCCAGCCGCTATGCTTGTTGGAAGGGCCTTAACTGTTTTGAACGGGACTGCTTCGGATATTGAGATATTTCATATCACATTACCTAAAGCAAAAGAAAATGTTATTCTAAGATTGGGGGCATTAGAAAGCACCCATCAACGTATTTAACTGACTTCGAATATATATGTGTGTGTCTATGTATGTGTGTGTGTGGGTGTGTGTGTGTATATGTGTGTGTGTATGTGTGTGTGTATGTGTATGTGTGTGTGTGTGTGTATGTATGTGTGTGTGTGTGTATGTATGATATGTGTGTATGTGTGTGTGTGTATGTATGTATGTATGTATATTTTTTTATATATTAACATTTTTTGTGTTTTTCAATGAGCTAAGTCTGTATTGAGAAACTAAATAAATAACAAACTTTGATAATCACATTGAAGTGAGAATCGAAAAATAAACGACATGATTCAGAATACCCTTTCATCCTAATTTTTACTTGAATTTATATGAATATTTTATTTTGTAAAATCTATTATGAATTAAAACAACTTTACTTATCCAAGTTAAGCTCGTTGGTTGGAAGAAATTGTTGTATAACAATAAGCCCACCAGATGTATCATGTATATCCATCTACACATAATAATAAACTAGTTGCAACCCGTGAAATATTCACGAAAGTAAAAATAAATTCTACATTTATGAAAATATATACTCATAAATATAGAATTTGTTTATATATATATCATTTATACATCGTCCCCATTTACACCGGTTCAAAAATTGTTAGCTAGGTATTTAAAATTCGTTCAGTACAGTTTCCATCTTTTCATTTATCACGGACCCACCGAGATTCAAATTTCGAATTACTTTCGCAGAGAATCTAAGTATTCCTATCTCGCTCTCTTGTATTAAAAATTCAATTCTCGTATTCTTTCTTTGGCGACAACCGTCGTACTTTGGACTATTTATATTATGATATTTTTTCGTTCGTTTGGTACTTTCAAAATGTCTGGTCCTCCACTGAACTGGTGATTTGTACATATTGAATACATTGTTTTTTATGAAAATTCACTCGTATAATCGACTAGAAACGAGGCTCCATGTAGGTGGATCAATGTTCTGTAATAATTTTCTGAAATTATTATATGAATACAAAATGCGAAATTGGTTTTAATGGGAACATTTTTGAAATACACAATTTATAGTAGCCATCAAATTCGGCGAGTTTTATTTTCATTCTATGTGTCGTAAATGTTCTTAAAACGAAAAACATGTTTCAATTAATATTTGCTGTATAATATATAATTATTAACGCTTCCGTGCTATAATAAAGCCCTAAGTAAAAAAGCCATCATAATTTTGCAATAGTTTACTATTCGTACGACGATATGTCATCAAATGGCTATCAATATGGAATGTCCTTAAATTATTAACACTTTCGTCCTATTATAAAGTTCCAAGTGAAATGAGTTATAATCATTTTATATTAGAATGCTATTTGCGTGTCAACGTGTCATCAAATCGATTTAAGACATGTCCAAGTCACTTTTTGTAAAATTAATAAATATATTTTATATATTATTTGGTCTTCCCATCAAAAATATATTTATACAGATTTGTTGTAATTTTAAGTATTCTGTTGACAATGATTTATTCATCTGGCGTTATCAAATTTATTCTGCTATAACATACAGAATAATATTGTAATTTGTTTTATCAAACACTGTTTATTCCACTTTTTGTAACGGTATAACCCTACCGGTTTCAAGTCTTTCACCTCGACATCAGGAGAGCACAATCAAGACTCCCCTGATGATAAGGTGAACGCCTTGAAAGCGGTAGGGTTATCCGTTACAAAAAGTGGAAATAACAGTGTTTGAAAAAACAAATTACAATGTCTTTAAACCTCCACAATGTTAATGTCTTAACTATACATAATACATATAGAATAAGTTTACATTTTTATACATCAATTTATATTTTACAATTGAATAAGCTTCCACAATTAAAACAACCATTGATATTACGTAATTAGTTGCAATAATTTTATAACCGGCAGTATGTAAATTTTATATTTTATAGCAGCAGGACAAATTACGGCGTCTTCAAAATGTGTTTGTCTAAGATTTATTTTCAACCTACGAAAGTACGATCATATAACTTCATAACAGAAGGCGTTGAACTGGTTGGATGTTAGAAATATGCGCCAAATTCACATATTATCTATACTTTATAATATCCTTAACTGTCCCGCCGCCTCTTCTTATCTCGTCGAATTTTTTTCTGCATCTTTCCGATCATGGACTTGCGCCACGCTCAAATCGAGATTGTTTACTGACTGGCCTTTAGAGTTCACCGTTTTTTTTCTTTCTTTTTTTACGTCGTCCTTTACTGTTCATGCAGTGACACTCAGGAACCAGTTACATACCAATGTTAGACTCTGTCCGTCTTTGGCATGCTTTAAGAAGCGACTGAAAAAAACTGTTAATTTCTAGTCATTTGAATGTTTTTTGTGACCATGTAACTCTTGTTGTTGTTTAGAAGAGATTTCCGCCTGACAATATCCCCGCCAGTTTGTTTTTTTTACAACGAAGATGAGGGGAAATATCTAAACTAATGAACGCAGCCATCACCTTCCTATTCTTACACTCAACTTATATGTATGTATGTATGTGTATATATGTGTATATAGGAATCCATCCATCCATTCATCCGTGGCTCTACAACCCAGGTCGGGTCTTGGCCTCCCGCAGAGCTCGCCCCCATGACTGACGGTCCTGTGCAGCGTTACGCCAGTTCCGGATACCGATGTTGTTTGCATCCCTCACCACTCCATCCAGCCATCGGAGTTTCGGCCTTCCCACTGCTCTCCGCCCCCCGGGCGCACCATCCATAATTCGCCTTGGGATCTCGCCCTCGCCCATCCTCTGAAGATGTCCGGCCCACCTCAGTCTTCCAACTCTAATCTCCCTCACAACAGTAGGGTTCTTGTACAGATCATAGAGCTCGTGATTGTACCTAATACGCCACTCTCCGCTGTCACAGATTGGACCATAGATTTTGCGCAACACCTTTCTTTCAAACGTTTCTAGAGCCTTTTCATCGACCTTACTGATTGTCCAACATTCCGAGCCATATGTGAGTACAGGTCGGATGAGGGTCTTATAAAGAAGGACTTTGGTTTTTCTTGTAAGGTGACGAGATTTCATGTGCTTCAGTAGGCCATAGTAGCATCGGTTTGCTGCCGCTATTCTTCGTTTGATTTCGGTGGACATATTATTGTTGTTTTTTACCATAGTGCCAAGATATACAAACTCGCTGACAGTTTCATAAGTATAATCATCAATCTGTATGTTGGGAGGGCTCTGGCGTGAATGTATTGGCATATATTTTGTCTTTGTCTCGTTGACAATCAGTCCCATGTTTTTAGCTGACGTGGCCAGGGTTCTAAAGGCATACTTCAGATCATTTACAGAGCGTGCGATGATATCAATATCATCAGCATATATAGGAGTACATGTATTAATTTTATAATATTTTCAATATGTTATTAATAATAGGTTCGAGTCTCGAATCAGAGCGCTCTTGAAGATAGTTTGCTTTCTAAACGGCGCTTTATAAATTGTCCTATTATCATAATTATTATAAAATTGAAGTTTTCTTTTGATAACATTCCTTTTGCTAGTATTAATTGTAACTAGTCATTTGTAAATAATGATCACTTATAATGTTAAACATTTTTTCCCCTGTGATGCAGTAAATATGGGCTGTCAGGGAATTATTTCAACGTCGCTTGATGAGGAAATTGATGATTTAGTGATTGAAAACAACAAATTAACTAAGGTGATTGCATATATGAAACAATTAAACGATAAAATGCTTTATAAAGGTGGCGAATAAATATTAAATATATCTGTATATTTTAAATTTTAAGGGTTTATGTCAATAGCGTTTCATTATATTATTTATAGTTAAGGCATTAACATTGTGGAGGTTTAAAGACATTGTAATTTATTTTTATCAAACACTGTTTATTCCACTTTTTGTAATGGTATAACCCTCAGAGAGCACAAACAAGACTTGATGATGAGGTGTGCACCTTGAAACCGGTAGGTTTATACCGTTACAAAAGGTGGAATAAACAGTGTTAACATTGTGGAGGTTTAAATACATTACAATTTATTTTTATCAAACACTGTTTATTCCACTTTTTGTAATGGTATAACCCTCAGAGAGCACAAACAAGATTTGATGATGAGGTGAAAGCCTTGAAACCGGTAGGGTTATACCGTTACAAAAGGTGGAATAAACAGTGTTAACATTGTGGAGGTTTAAAGACATTGCAATTTATTTTTATCAAACACTGTTTATTCCACTTTTTGTAATGGTATAACCCTCAAAGAGCACAAACAAGATTTGATGATGAGGTGAAAGCCTTGAAACCGGTAGGGTTATACCGTTACAAAAGGTGGAATAAACAGTGTTAACATTGTGGAGGTTTAAAGACATTGTAATTTATTTTTATCGAACACTGTTTATTCCACTTTTTGTAATGGTATAACCCTCAGAGAGCACAAACAAAACTTGATGATGAGGTGAAAGCCTTGAAACCGGTAGGGTTATACCGTTACAAAAGGTGGAATAAACAGTGTTAACATTGTGGAGGTTTAAGGACATTGCAATTTATTTTTATCAAACAATGTTTATTCCACTTTTTGTAATAAACAGTGTAAACATTGTGAAGGTTTAAAGACATTGCAATTTATTTTTATCAAACACTGTTTATTCCACTTTTTGTAATGGTATAACCCTCAGAGAGCACAAACAAAACTTGATGATGAGGTGAAAGCCTTGAAACCGGTAGGGTTATACCGTTACAAAAGGTGGAATAAACAGTGTTAACATCAGTGAAATACAGGCAAAAGCCTAGTTTACTGGGGATACGACAAATGAAAGGCAACAAACCCAGATCCATTAAAATTGTATGTCCAAATCAAATTATCTGTTGTTTTTCTCAAATTTTGTGTATTTGTTGTCATGTGTAATAATAAATAATAAATAAAAAAAGTGTGGAGGTTTAAAGACATTGCAATTTATTTTTATCAAACACTGATTATTCCACTTTTTGTAATGGTATAACCCTCAGAGAGCACAAACAAGACTTGATGATGAGGTGAAAGCCTTGAAACCGGTAGGGGTATACCGTTACAAAATGTGGAATAAACAGTGTTTTATAAAACAAATTACAATATTTTTCTGTTGTATGTTATAGCAGAATAAACTCGATAACGCCAGATGAATAAATCGTTATTGTCAACATAATACTTTAAATTACAAGAAATCTGTGTAATTATATTTTTGATGGGGAGACCAACTAATATTTAAAATATATTTATTTATTCTACAAAAAGTGACTTGGGCATGTCTTAAATCATAGTTAAGAAAATAAAAGAACTTTGACGATTTCAAGTGTAAGATATACCAAATTTATAGCTATTTGATGACACGTCGATATGCAAATAGCATTCTAATATAAAATTGTTATAGCTCATTTCACTTGGAACTTTAGCACAGTGAAGACTCCCTTGATGATGAGGTGTGCACCTTGAAACCGGTAGGGTTATACCGTTACAAACAGTGGAATAAACAGTGTTTGATTAAACAAATTACAGTGTTTCATTAACTCAAATGGCAATACATAACAGTATGTTACTTAACGCATGCAAGATAAACTTGGATTTGGCAGAAGGATCAAGTAAGAGTGTCAATATATGAAAGAAGGCGGGATGAAGACATGAGAAATTAATATATGGATAAAATGAATATTTTAAGGAAGAAAAGGAAGGAACTTTGGCATGGTTTGGATAATTTGAAAGAATTAATGACGAAATAATAACTAAGAGAGTATTTTCCATTCATATGTACAAGGTGTGCGTGAATGAGAAAGATCGAAGAAAATATGGCTGTATTACGTCGACAAGATTTTAAAACAAGGTAAAGTGAGAAATATGAATAATAGATGATTTTACATGACGAGATGTAGGAGTGTGGAAGAGTTGAAAGTTGTGTGCTTGTATAGACACATGACACGCATAGCAACTGATCAAATGTTCACCATCCCTAGAGTTAAAACATCTTTTGCCCAAAGGCAATATGCTTATTTAGCTCCCATGACGTACAATGGGCTGCCGAATTCAATATAAGCAAAGGGAGGAAAACAATTGAGGCAGTCGATCGGAGCGTGGTTGTTATTGCGACAGGAGTTACAGTACTTGGGCTTGCAAGAGAAATGCCTTGTGGAAAAGGTTTGTGTGAGCTCTTGAGTGTGGAGTTTTTTATATTTTGTTTTTTTTTTATTTTTATTTTTATGATTATGTGCGGTACATTGTGGGGTGAATGTTTCGGTCTGTCTGGAATGATCAAGTGTGAGGAGTTTGATTTCGCGGGATGTATACATATGTAATTGAGTGTCACTGTTTGTCAGGTTGATGAGAATGTGCAACGGGGTTTTATATAATCAAAAATCGGAAAGAAGTATCGATTTATTTTTTCATGCTATATGTCCTCAGTGAGATACAGGCAAAAGCCTAGTTTACTGGGGACACAACAAATGAAAGGCAACAATGCCAGATTCATTAAAATGGTGTGTCTAAATTAAATTACCTGTTGTTTTTTCACAAATGATGTGTATTTCTTGTCATGTGTAAAATAAATAGAAATTTTTGGAGATCTGCTATATATTAGGTGTTAACATAAGTTGTGTCCATTTTTTTACAATTAAAATATGAGCACCAAAAGTTTAACAAAATGGTAAATGTTATACGTTATTCGAAAGAAAATTTTCATGAATAATATGGTTTCAGCGGTCTTCATCGAAGTCCACTGGTCGTCCGGAACGCTCAATGTCTTTCAGGTCAAAATTACCGTCTTTGAAACGCAAAAACCATTGACGAGCTGTCCTTTCATTCATAGCATCTTCATCGTACACTTCGCAAATATCGCGAGCAGCTTTGGCAGCTTTACTCCCTCGATTGAACGAACAGAAGGAGATGTCGAAAATGCTCACTTTCGTCTACTTGCCATTCCATTTTGAAGGCTTGTAATCAAATAAAATAATATATGTAACGTAAAAGCAAACACAATATCTTGTAGAACAGAAAATTTTCTTTCGAATGACTTATAACATTTACCATTTTGTTTTACATTTGGTGCTCATTTTTAAATTTGATCTTGACAAAACGCAACATTTTCAACGTAACCTTGATTGTATTGGTGAATTTATTCCTGATTTTCACAAAATATCTCTGATGTAACCGATAAGTGCTAATTATTATTAATATTATTTTTTTATTCAATGCGTAAATGTATTACGGAGGAATACCTAAAATCTGAACCCAGTATTTATTATATTTATAGAGATATTAACGTTTTTAGAAGCAATGTGTACTAGTTACACATCACAAGACAGGAAGGGTTAACCTAATTTTAGTGGATTTTTCATATACTTTAAATAAACATTTATTTACAATAATATTTGCTTTTATTGTTCTATAACCTCTTCCTACGTGATGCATAGTTGAAGATACAGGGGGCAAAGGCTATCAAGAAACGAATGATAAATTACGAATAAATTATATACGAGTTTTTACCGCTGAGACATGTTTGTGTTACGATGTCTTCTCTGAAACTATAATATTTGTAACTATTTATAATGAAGCAAAAATGCAATGTTTTATCGTTAAAAAAATTCTAAACAAATGCACTCTGGATTCAAAAAAATATTTGATTTGACAACGATGAATTTATTTTGCCGCCATTTTTGTTATATATAAAACCATTCGTATTTTATTGAGAAATACGATTTATGAGTTATACTAAACTTGCATTTGCATCCGAACATCTAAACAGTTATAGTGAACAGTTATATCCCAAAAATCTCTCCGCTCTTGGTCGAAATCGTCCCATGCCACCCTCACCCCTCAGCCCCCAACCGTTGAAGCGTGTATATCAGTACCAGTTCGAACAGCATTAAGTTTTGTTTGTACTCCCCTGAAGATGAGGTGAAAGCCTTGAAACCGGTAGAGTTATACCGTTACAAAAAAGTGGAATAAATAGTGTTTGATAAAAATAAATTACAATCTTGCATTTCTTATGTAAAATCTCATTTTGAGCATGAAATATGTTTTCAAGACTTAGATTGAAAAATAAAATTTCTTGCGTGTGACTTTTCACCGTTACAGCCGTAACAATAGAAGAGGTAAACTCATAAACCACATAACAACCATATTTTGATTTTTTTTATGGAAAAAGTCTATCAACAAGCGACAATATAACCATAAATGGCATATATGTGAATTCAAACTAAAAGTGACTCTGTTTTACAACCAAAGATGTCACGGAGCACATCTCCACAAGCAGTTTACTCAAATACCGCATAGTTTTTTTTCTTATAACCCGACGTATTTTTGGCTCTTGAGTTGTTTATGAGTTCAACTCTTCAATAATAAAAATTATACAAAACTATACAAGAATAAGACAAATTCGCAATAAATAGTGATCAAATAAACTTCAGAACATATTACATAACAACAATCGGAATGAAGAAGAAAATTGAAAAAAAAAGTTGTAACAGGAACGTACAGTCTTTTTGACAAGAGCGTGTATAGTTGCATTTTGTCCTGGAAACCGTTAGAGGGTAGATTCAAACGCGAGCAGGTAGCAAGACTCTTCGCCCAAGACGATTTGTATAGAAAAACTCAGTTGTCGTTCTACCTTGGTTACACAAGAACATATTTCACCATGAGTGCCGCGTACGCATCACGTTACGAAGCCGTGTTTCCGTGTACACATCCGAAAGGATCGAAAATGTTGTACCGAGCCGCTGCTAAATACATGAGAAAGTCGAAGACATTTGTAAGTAAGTGGGTGAAACGCTATTCCAACGTAAAAAAACGTCGATGACCTACCAGATCATGGCACTGCACAAAAAACGACGAAAAAGGAGGACAGAGTGATTTTACGGGTGTTTGAGAAGAATCCTCGTCTATCATTGCGTAGCGGACAGGCGGTTTTGTGTGAAAAGAGTCTAATTGTGTCATGCGACTATAAGAAGACGTTTACTAGCTCATGGAGTGAAATTTCGAAGCATGGTGAAGAAACCACTGTTGTCCGAAAAAAAATTCACTCGGACGACAAAAAAGAAAAACGTAGCTTCTTTTTGGGCATGTTCTTCCATTAATTATACTTGATGTACCCGCACCGATAGTCTCATTCAGCGGACCGTTAAACACCCGGTAAAAGTCCACGTCTGGGGCTGTTTCTCAAAGCGGGGATTTGACACTTTGCAGTTCTTCACGAATAATTTGAACGATGCCAAAATGGTTAAAATATATTAGAGGGCTTTATTACCATCTGCCCAAAGGTGGTTTATAAAAAAAAATAGGCTGTACAGCACCTGTATACTGTAAAATAGGTGGATGACTGCCGCTCAATACTCGGAGATTCCGGTTTACTTTTTGCTTTTTAGGTGAAAAGTAGCAGGGTGAAGAGATTCCTCTTTAGCAGATAGAAGTTTGTCGTAAATAGAAAGAACACAGTAGACGTTCCAGAAGCTGAGAATATATTTTGCTAATTTTTCGTGCCTTATATGCAGCCCATCGCTCATCGTAAGCCCCTTTATACGACCATGTATGCCGTCGCGGCTTACTAGATACTTTCTAGATACCATGTATACCGCGCGCATTCTGCATGCATGGGCTGTTCGATTATTTATAGTGACTATTGCGAATGTCACGCATAAGAAACATTTCATTACAATAGGTACAATGATTACATTTTTTTCTCTACAATATGTTATTTACACAGCAATTATAAATAAAACATATTTTAGGTGACGCATACGTCCGATACATTGGCTAGTGCAAGAGGACAATGACCCAAAACATCGGAGTCGTCTTTGTACTGCGTGGAAACAGGAAAATGATATTGACGTAATGGATTTGCCGTCGCAGTCACGAAATGCAAATAACATAGAAAATGTTTGGGCACTCATGAAGTTCAAGCTCTGAGGGAAAAAAATCTGGTACGTCAAGCAGTTATTTCGACAGATTCGACTTATATGGAAGTCTTTGTCCCTAGATTTTGCTATAAAATTAGTATAAAGTATGCCTCGGAGATTACGGGCAACTATTACTAGTGAAGGCGACTGGACAATTTATTAATAATACAGCATCACGGTTTATATCACGTAGTACTATATGTGTGTATTTTTTTTAATGCCTTATCCCAAATAGTTTTTCGGGTTTCGCCGTACACTTTATTGTCAAACAGACTGTACGAGTATAATCAAAATGGAGAAACATTACATGACATAAAAAAATATTTAGCTTGAGTACATCAAAACTATAAATTATTATTCAAACTGCCTTAAATTCATCTTGATAAATTAAAAGAAATACACCAACGAAAGGTGTGGACTAAAAACAACTGATGTCCTCGCGGCCAGGTTCCCTCTCTATTGGCGGAGATGTATCTTGACTGGGAGGGGTGTTATAAGATGAACCCAGATTTTTTATTGGCTTCTTTCTTGAAATGTATTTTCTTCGACATTGTCGTGAGATATATTTGTAATTTATTTATTTTATTATTACACATGACAAGAAATATACATAATTTGCGAAAAAACAACAGTTAATTTAATTTAGACATACATTATTTTAATGGGTCTGGGGTTGTCGCCTTTCATTTGTCGTATCCCCAGTAAACTACGTTTTTGCCTGTATCTCACTGAGGATATTTAGCATGAAAAAAATTCAGGATATATTTGTATATGTGCATACTGTGTTGCTATCAATAAACCTTTATTTATTTATTTAATCTTCTTCTTCCTCTTGGTTTAGGTATGACCTGTTTGTATTATTTAATCGATATTGATAAATTTAAAATATTCCTGATTTCAGCATCCCTTCAGAGAAACTTAATACTCGTATATTCGCATCCAGCGTGTTATAACATAAAGTTTATTTTATTTATATTACGTCATTATAAATTAAGTTTTGCTCATCAATTATTCCTAAATTCTCTTTAATTCTTACTCAATTTTTTAAATTTATTTTTCTATGTCCATTTTAAAATTCAATACGGTATTTATATCTTGTTGGTTGGACAAATTTACAGCATTTCTGTATATTCACCATATGGTATATATTGTTATATGTATAGGTATATCATCATCATTGTCAACCAGTCTCGATCCACTGCTAGATGAAGGTCTCCCCAAGTTGACTCCAAATAGTTCGTTTTTTTGCTCGTTGATTCCACGTGATACTGCCATGCTTCCTGATTTTATCTATCCAGCGTACCTTAAGTCTTCTGAGACTCTTTATGCCTCTTGGGTACCATTGGATTATTTCTGACGTCCATCGAGAGTCTGACGTTCTGGCTATGTGTCCTACCCATTTCAACTTCATTCTTTTGCACACCTTTATAACGTCTTCTACCTTTGTTATATTGCGAATCCAGGTGTTTCGTTTACGGTCTCTTTTAGTATATCCTAACATGCATCTCTCCATGCCCCTTTGTGCGGTCTGGAGTTTTTGTATGTTCTTTCCTGTGAGCGTCCATGTCTCGCAGCCATACGTAAGTACTGGGAGAATACACTGGTGTAGACCCTTTGCTTCAAGGATATTGGGAGATTACTTTTGAAAATGTTGTTCAAGCGTTCAAATGAGCTCCACGCTAGTTTTGTCCTTCGTGCTATTTCCTCCGATATGCCACCTACAAAGGAAATAAGTTGGCCCAGATACGTTTACTGTGAGCGTCTATGTCTCCCAGCCATACGTAAGTACTGGAAGAATACAGTGATTGTAGACCCTTCGCTTGAAGGATATTAGGAGATTACTTTTGAAAATGTTGTTCAAGCGTCCAAATGAGTTCCATGCTAGTTTTGTCCTAGTGTTGAATAAATAATTTCATAAATATTTTTATGTAAATTATTTCAGTTCATTAAATATTAACAAACTGATAACAGTGTGCCCTGCTTTTGGATTCCAAGTTTTATTGATTTTTCGAGTACTTGACTCGTAGCCTTTGTCTTTGTTTTTCTAAGTAATCGAGGAATATAATAATATATATTGCAATATGCCTTGCATGTCACGGTCTCGAAACCAGACCTTTAGTTAGGCATGTGTCATTTTAATCATATTTTCAAGAACAACGATTAAAGATTTTTTATAAAATTTATTTGAAAGTTTGATGATATTAATTTCTATAAGCGTAACCAGCCTCTGAGATAGTTTCGTATTGTTATTGACATTACTGTCTAAATATGATTCTTAAGTAAGTATTGACATAATTACTTAATTATTTAAAAAAAAAACATGTTAATAATTATAATTATATAAATTGTATTCTTTACATACTCGTACCAAGTTTAAAATATATTGAATCAATAAACAAATATATGAACCTATACATAAATTTATATTATATCATCGATTTGTGCGTACATACATAGGAAATATGCTATTCTGTCCATAATTCGTTTTCAGTTTTTGGTTAAATTACGCAATATAAAAATCGAAGTAATCTTGAAAATTTGGTTGTGTGAATCTTAACGTTTGCAAATATTTGTTTTGTTTAATTTTATGCTGAGAAAACTTGGTTGTGTGAATCTTAACGTTTGCAAATATTTGTTTTGTTTAATTTTATGCTGAGAAAACTTGGTTGTGTGAATCTTAACGTTTGCAAATATTTGTTTTGTTTAATTTTATGCTGAGAAAACTTGGTTGTGTGAATCTTAACGTTTGCAAATATTTGTTTTGTTTAATTTTATGCTGAGAAAACTTGGTTGTGTGAATCTTAACGTTTGCAAATATTTGTTTTGTTTAATTTTATGCTGAGAAAACTTGGTTGTGTGAATCTTAACGTTTGCAAATATTTGTTTTGTTCAATTTTATGCTGAGAAAACTAGACAGTTAACCTTGCCTTGTACAGTGGCGCATTAATTTTGTGCTGAAAGAACTAGACAGTTAACCTTGCCTTGTACAGTGGCGCATTAATTTTATGCTGAAAGAACTAGACAGTTAATCTTGCCTTTTACAGTGGCGCATTAATTTTATGCTGAAAGAACTAGACAGTTAATCTTGCCTTGTACAGTGGCGCATTAATTTTATGCTGAAAGAACTAGACAGTTAACCTTGCCTTGTACAGTGGCGCATTAATTTTATGCTGAAAGAACTAGACAGTTAACCTTGCCTTGTACAGTGGCGCATTAATTTTATGCTGAAAGAACTAGACAGTTTACCTTGCCTTGTACAGTGGCGCATTATTTTTTTTTTTTAGTAATAAGGTATTAATTTTCTTCGATTGTTTGAAAGTTTTAAAAAAATAAATACATTGTTTGGATAAAAGTAACAATTAAAAAAAAATTATTCCAGTAAATGACCGCCTGAAATTTTAACAAAATTGGTGGAAAATGATACCTAAAGAGTCCGACTAGTTGGAGCTGACAACGGTGGTTGTTTGCATTTTTTATTGTGATTTTTAAGAATTACGTTAAACTCTCTAAAAATAAAAAAGAACAACAACAGAAGAAAATCATTAAGTTAATTATTTAATTTTTCTGAATTGGCGCAATCCCGTATACACTAGACTGCGCCGGCAAGAACTGTTCTCAATAACATACGCAAGAACGGGTCTTCCAGCCGCTATGCCTGTTGGAAGGGCCTTAACTCTTCTGAACGGGACTGCTTCGGATATTGACATATTTCATATCACATTACCAAAAGCAAAAGTAAATTTTCTTCTTAGATTGAGCGCGTTAGAAAGCGCTCATCAACGTACTTAATTGACTTTGAATATATAGAATGTGTATCATATGTTTGTGTGTATATATTCGTTTGTATATACATTATTTTTTATATACATTATTTTTTATTTTATATATTTTTTTATTTTTTTCTATGTAATTTTTCTTCTTTTTTAATATGTCTTGTATTTTTCAAAGTAATTGGGCTTAGCCTGTTTTGAAAAAAAAATGCAAGAAAGGGTCTTCCAGCCGCTATGCTTGTTGGAAGGGTCTTAACTGTTCTGAACGGGACTGCTTCGGATATTGACATATTTCATAGAGTTTGCATTAAATTTTGTGTGGAAAACGGATTTAACGGTCCGCAGACCTTGGAAATGTTGGAGAAGTGTTTTTTGGTGGCACGAACGGTTCAGAAGTGGTCGTGAGTCGGTCGAGGATGACGAACGCAGTTGCAGTCGAAAACCGATGAAAACATCGATAAAATCAAAGAAATGTTGGCCGAATACCGCAAATTGACCATCACAGAGCTGGCAGAAGACTTGAACATCGCTTATGAATCCGCTCAAGACATTTTGGTTAGTGATTTGGGCCTCAGACGTGTCGCTGCAAAACTGGTGCCGAAACACCTCAATTTCATGCAAAAAAAGGACCGCGTTGAAATCGCGAAAGACATGATTTCCATGAGTTTTTGACCAAAAACAACACGAATACTATCCAGCAGCCTTGGAATTCACCTGATCTGGCTCCCTGCGACTTTTTCCTGTTCAACCGACTTAAAAAACCGCTTCGCGGAACGCGTTACAGCACCCGAGAGGATGTCATGAAAAAATCGAAGACGGCTCTGATGGACATACCGAAAATTGAGTACCAGCGGTGTTTCGAGGATTGGACCAAGCGCTGGCGTAAGTGCGTTGCAGTCGATGGGGAGTACTTTGAAGGGGATCGTATCGATTTTGATGAATTAACTTGTATTTTCGATTTAATGAATAAAGTCCTAAAACTTTTTGATCAAGGTAGTATACTATTTTTGCAAACTTTTTCATATGTGTAATTTATTAAATTATACAAAAGCGTAGCGCCATATTATATTCGCTTATGTCTTTTTCTTCGTTACGAGACTTACGTATAATTTGATAGCATATTGTGTTTCATTTTCTTAACCAGTGGCGCCCAAACTTTTTCGATTCATGGCGCCTTTAGTACGAGTATATCATGATTTTTATGTAGGTTTTTGTTAGTACGGTTAAAAAAATGAAACACGTATTAATATAATAATTCACAAAAAAGTTGTAATAAGTAAATATTTTAAACAATCATATTATTGAATAAATACATCATAATAAGTGTTAATATTGATAAGGACATCTAGCTGACACATCAAACAATAGATAGTGGTATGAACTATGTTCGTTAGATGTCACATCCTATCATCGCAACAGCACATTGATGGTCTGATAAAAAAACAACGTAAATCTCAATTTAGTGAAAATATAATGCTCCGCGGCACCCTTGTAAGCTAGCCACAGCGCCCTAGGGGGTCGCGGCGCACACTTTGGAAACTAATGTTCTGAACCGTTTTTTTTGGCAATAACTTCTTCGAGATACTATGTACTCAACTTTGTCCGTGTTAATTTTTTTCAAATATTTGAATGATTAATTAAAAAATATATTTTATTGAAGCAAAAAGACTACTTATTTTATATTACATTTATAAAATTATTTAACAGTAGACATTAAATAATATCTTAATAAGAAACTATTCTAGAAAGTCGGCTAATTGGGCTTAAGTATGTAAAAAGGACACAACAAACATAATACATTTTCATAAAAAAATATTGAAAGAGTATGTATCAATATTGTATGTGTATAAATATTAGGGGATTTTATATTACATTTATAAAATTATTTAACAGTAGACATTAAATAATATCTAAATAAGAAACGATTCTCGAAAGGCTTAAGTATGTATTCTTAAAAAGGACCCAATCAACATAACATATTTTATAAAAAAATATTAGTAGAGTATATGATATATGTATATCAATCTTGTATGTGTATACATATTGATAGGTATTTTATTTATTTATTTAACACTTTTATTGCAAACACAATCTGGCGGGCTTATTGCCAGGCGCCAATCTCTTCCAACCAACCATACAAAAGTAAATGAAGCAAGTTACGTGGTCGCATAAATCATTCAAATGACTATCCATCCCCTCGAAATCCATAAACATACACGTGAGCACATGCCCACGAACCCCACAAAGACGGACAATCACCCGAACATTCCCTTTCATATAAAGTGAGATATCATCAATCAAAAGGAAATGAATGGATGGTGGAGAGAAAAGGAAAAATCGGGAATGGAACCCGTTATTTTACTGACTAGAAATTAAGAGTTTTTTTCAGTCGCTTCTGAAAGCATGCCGAGGACGGAGCGAGTCTTATATTGGTTTGTAACTGATTCCAGATTCAGACAGTAATTGACGACGTAAAGAAAGAGAAGCGGTGAACTGGAAAGACCAATAGACAATCTCTGTTTGAGCGTAGCGCTAATCCATGATTGGAAAAACGCTGAAAATTTTCGTCCAGATAAGAGAGGGTGGCGGGACAGTTAATGATATTAGACAATAGAGACAGTATGTGAATTTGGCGTCTATTTCTAACATTCAACCAGTTCAATTCCTTCTGGTATGAAGTTATATGATCGTACTTACGTAGGTTGAAAATGAATCTTAGGCACATATTTTTATATTACATTTATAAAATTATTTAACAGTAGACATCAAATAATATCTTAATAAGAAACGATTCTCTAAAGTCAGCTAATTGGGCTTAAGTATGTAAAAATGACAACCAACATAACACACTTTCATAAAAAAATATTGAAAGTGTATATGATATGTCAATCTTGTTTGTGTATTATAGTATAAATAAGCCAAAACCCATACGATGGTTGTCGTCAAAGAAAGAATACGAGAATTGAATTTTGAATACAAGAGAGCGAGAGAGGAATACTTGGATTCTCTCCGAAAGTAATTCGTAATTTGAATCTCGGTGGGTCCGTGATACTGAACAAATTTTAAATATTTTCCTTACAAGCGACTAAAAGGTAGCGAGATATTTCCCTAGTGGTCTCAAACGACCTCCGTGGCCTGGTGGTAAGACACTTGTCTGCTGATCCGGAGGTTGCGGGTTCGATCCCCGCTGGAACCCAGATTTTTTTTAAATGATTCCAGTCTGGTTAACACTTAGGGCCTATAAAACATATTTCTGGTTGGTTGGAAGAGATTGCCACGTGGCAATAAACTCGCCAGGTAAAAACAAAAAGAAAAATAATAAAAAGACTTGAGAATAATTACGATTGAGTATTGCTATAGTTGCGCTGTCATGTGTAAAATAATATGTTGTTTGGTTACATTTTAGTGCTCTTGTACTCCAAGGCCCGAATTCATTGTCCAACCTTAACATTAAACACTAAATCCTGATTATTTTTTACTAATGAAATTAGAATTTAAACAGATTTCTTGGATATAATATTTTAAAAAGATAAATGATAACATATACTCGTATATCTTAAGAAAGTTAGTATTTCTCTTTGAACGATTGTATTTTTAAATATATATTTTTTCGTGACGGATTAAAACCGATTAAACGGTTTCTTGGATCTTAAAATAACCGAAAACGTGTAAATCGAATTAAGGGTTATTTGAAGCCCTATGCACACGCAATTGCCTGGTATTTATGTATTGTCGTAAACAAGCTTATAGAAATGCAATTTATGGTGTGAAAAATATGAAAGATACTTGCAAACACAGTGAAACTAGAACTATATAAAATTATTTTTTAATGAGCAACAATTTTATGTTTTGTTGTAATTTCTGATTGCTATCTACAGGATGAAGCATTATTTGTTTGAATAATTTTATTCTGTGATATATAATTGTAATCACTTTTCATTTAAAGTAAAGGTCATACTTGTTTAATCATGGACAGGTAATTACGTCGATTAGACTGCATTATTATTACATACAAATTAAATCATTGTATGGGAGTGAAACATGGACGTGGCACAAAACTGAATGAGTGCTGTAGAAATACGTGCACTGAGAAGAATACATGGGCTGGCAATGTATGACAGAATACAGAATGAAGTGATAACAGAATGAGTCTGAATACAGAATGAGTCTGAACTAAGGGTGACGTTTTAACCTTTCCCTTCCGGTGCTAAAAAAATCGCGCGTTCCGGTGCTGTGTATTCAACTCACATGTAAAAATGAACGATTTAAAATCGAAAAAAATAATAATATTCATTGCCAATCGCTTAAATGAATTAAATTTGAAGTCAAAAGTGATAATAATTGAAATTTTATTGCTGAAAACATGAAAAAACATCGGCCGACGTTCACAAAATAGACGCAGAGACCACCTCGTATGAATGCCCGCGAGCTACTGAGACGGAACTCGGAACACTAACACTGTATGTTATACCTCGAAGGAAGAAACAACTGCGAACTGAGATTCTATTTCTTGCGTTCCCATATACCGAAGTAGAGTGAGACGTGAATAGCGTCGCTTCCTAACCCATAGCGGTTTTTTAGAATGAATATATCTACGTCACACACTGGCACACGTTTGATTTTATTGGTGAATTTATTGACGATTTTCACAAAATATCTCTGATATGGCCGATAAGTGCTAATTATTATAAAAAAAAATTTCATTCAATGTGTAAATGTATTACGGAGGAATACCTAAAAGCCAGTATTTATTATATTTATAGAGATATTAAATTTTTTAGAAGCAATGTGTACTAGTTACACACCACAGAAGAGGAAGGGTTAAGCATGGTACAGAAGACCACTTTGAGATAGATGGTGGGCACGTGAAACGAATGAATCTAGAAATACTAACAAAACAGATGTACAGTGCAAATGTAGGGTGAAAGGCGTGGTAGAGGAAGACCAAGGAGAGTATGGTTAGATAATGTGTATGATATGATGAAAGAAGGAAATATTAAAAAAAACAGTGAAATCGTAGGAAATGTATTAGTAGGAGTATGAATGAATAAGAGGCGAAATTAAAGTCTGGCGCTCGCTCCTTTCTGCCAATCTCGAAAGGGAAACGGCGGGGTTGTAGAGGTGTAAGAATGGGTGAAATTTCGTGTGATGGGTGAGTTGAAAGGGGCATTGAAAAAAAGATTAGCAACAGGGAACAAGGTTAATTGAGCACTTGGTATAATATACAACCACTGCGCAATATGAGAATACAATAATGTGTTGGTGGCCTACCTTGACGTATGGAAGGGAAACTTGGACTTGGCAGAAGAAGAATAAAAATAAGATTAATGCCGTGGAGATGCGTGTACTAAGGAAAAGTTTCTGGAGTGTCAATGTATGAAAAAAGGCGGAATTAAGACATCAGAAATGAATACACGGATGTTCTAAGTAAGATGAAGAAATTATCTTTATGATGGTTTGGACATGTGGAGAGAATGAACAACGAAAGAATGACATGTGAGTATACGAGTGAAAAATGTAAGGTGTGCGTGGAAGAGGTAGACGGAAGATGAAATGAATCAAATGAATTGGATTTTAAAAGAAGGTAAAGTGAGCAATATAAATAATAGAAGATTTTACATGGCGAGATGTATGAATGTGGAGAAGGCGAATGTTGTGTGGTTGAATATGAAGGTTTGTAGATCTGTTCTCCCTACCTACTCCGCAAGGGACACTGCATGATGATGTGATTTATTTTCAGCCTTTTTTTATTGGTTTACTGTGCAACATTAGTGACACAACAACTTTTCCTAAGTCATACTCGTATATCTACTGTATGTCTAAAAAAAAAAACGCACTTTGAATGAATATAAATTCAATATTAACCCTTACCACTGTTATGTGATGGACACATATCTTACTTTTCAGTCCATAAAGTGAACTTAAGGGTCACCTGTCTTATCACCAGACATTCCTTTATACTGAATATTTTATCACTGTCTTATGCCCATTTTCACCAACAATCCTTAAATTTTAGGTGTCACCTAACAGATTTTAAGTAACACTTAACAGAACTTTCTTTTTCACCATTACATAAGGGACACCTAAGACAGTTAGGGGACACTTAAATTTAGGGGCTCGGAAATCCGCCTCCTAAGCTTAAGTGACAGATGAGTGAAGAATTAAATAACTTCTTTGACAGTTTGGACGCTATAGAAACTGTTGAATTAGTACAAAGACGTAGTTTATTTTCAGATGAGTGAAGAATTAAATAACTTCTTTGACAGTTTGGACGCTATAGAAACTGTTGAATTAGTACAAAGACGTAGTTTATTTTCAGATGAGTGAAGAATTAAATAACTTCTTTGACAGTTTGGACGCTATAGAAACTGTTGAATTAGTACAAAGACGTAGTTTATTTTCAGATGAGTGAAGAATTAAATAACTCCTTTGACAGTTTGGACGCTATAGAAACTGTTGAATTAGTACAAAGACGTAGTTTATTTTCAGATGGGTGAAGAATTAAATAACTTCTTTGACAGTTTGGACGCTATAGAAACTGTTGAATTAGTACAAAGACGTAGTTTATTTTCACGTACACGTATATATCGTACAAGGCCAGATTACTTTCATCAATATGATGACGTGGACTTTTTTAGAAGATATAGGTTATCCAAAGAAACTGTGCTATTTTTATTGGAAAAAATAGAACAATTTTTGGAATATCCTGATAACAGGTATGTAACTGATACGTTAAATATTTTTTTAATAATTGAATTTCATGTAGCATTGACAGTTTAGTTTTTTTTTTCATGGGCAAAGAAAGGCGCATGCGTAAGTCTCTCTATATCTCTTTGAATAATGGCCGTGAACTCCTATATATGAAGGAGTATACGCCAGTGTCAAGTTATGGCATGCGTAAGTCGTTACAAATGTAATAAATAAATTAATATACACAATATGCCACAGTTTTCTTTTATTATTATAGTAAAAAATATAGTGAAAATCATGATTTAATACTTTACCGGTACAAATACGGTTTTAGAAAGCAGTACACCAAAAATGAAACGTCACTTTGTTAGGTGTCCCCTAGCAAAGTACTTCTTATGTTGGTGAAAGTGAAGTTAAGTTAAGTAATGATATAAGGGATACCTTACTTTGTGGATACCTTAGTAAGGGGATGGTTTAGGGATTGTTGGTGAAAATAGGCATTAATTTATTACTGGAATCGCTTCTTATCCCCTGCAGATAAGTGAAGCGCTAGAAAAGTAGTTTCCGTTTACGAGGCATATCCAGAAAGTAAGTGTACTGAATTTTTGTAGCTTACAATTTTCTTTATTTAAACAAAAAAATTACGTGGTTACCGTAGTACATATGTAAGCTATTTTTCGACATAGTCGCCATTCCTCTCAATGCAGGTGGTGAAGCGGGGTATCAACTTTTTGATGCCTTCCTCGAAGTAGTTTCCCGCCAACCCTTCCGTCCACTTCTCCACCTCCTCCTTTACCTCCTCGTCGGTTGAAAACCTTTTTCCACCCATTTGCAGCTTCAACGAGGTAAAGAAATAGTAATCTGAAGGTGTTAGGTCAGGGGAATGCGTAGAGGAATCCATAGTCAATCTGCGATCGTCACGGAGCGCATTTTCGATTTTTTCCACAATTTCGTCAGTCATAATTGAAGGTCTTCCGCTCCTCTGATCATCATGCACAGACGTTTTTAAACTCGCGACACCACTTGTACACACTCGTACGATTCATGGCTTTATCACCATATGCAGTTTTCACCTCATTATAAACCTCAACCGGAGGTTTTCCCTTTCAAACGAGATAACGGATGACACCGCGTATTTCGCACTTGGCGGGAGATAAGATTGACATTTTTCACGAAACGTGTTGTCGCGTCGACACTTCTCAACGTACTGACCTCAAACCGGTCTCGTTGCGGAGGGGAAGGGTCAGGCTACAAGGAAGTGTAGCCAACATGTCGAAAATAAAATCCATCCGGTCGTGAGAGCCTCAGTACATTTACTTTCTGGATACGCCTAGTATTTATCCGAAATATATATTATCTGACCACATTTGCCCTTTGCTCCTGCTCCTACACTCTCAATTGGAAACAGATGCAGACATCTCTTTCACCAAAATGAGTATATTAAGGGTCCATAAGACTCAAATTAACTAGATACATTTTTGTGGGTGAGGAACGAGGTCACTATAGCACTTTACCCATTGAAATTATCTCCGTGATATACTAACATGTAATCATTGTAATTGTCATTTAATAAAATGCTGAAGAAAGTGCGCATTTTCCATCATCACCATCAAACTCCCGAATTCCGACATAACACCACTCCATTATTTTTTTATATTGTTTGTCAGCCAACTCTAATTTAAATAATGTCAAAATATTAATTTATTGATAGGTAGTTCATAGGTAGTAATTAAAAAATCGTTAAAAATTCATTTGTAATGATTTATTCTTCAAATAAAAAACACTCTACAAAAAACATTATGGACTACTTATAGTTTTGTCTAGTTTGGTACTTTTTAAAACAATCTCCAGGATGGAGACCAGGTTTTCTGGAACAGGTCTCACAAAACCACACTGTTTCCCTATGACTTTCGACATTTGTTGTACTATCATCATTATTTTCTGTGCTGTTAACACTATCATCATCAGCACCTTCAAAATCACTGGCAACAGACTCGTACTCACTGTCACTTTCATAAGATTCATCTTCCGAAAACACTTGGTATTCAGATGACGTGTCACGCGAAGTTCCCGCCATTTTAGGTTATGTGAATTGGCAAGGATTATTTTATAGTAAAATAAAAACGGAAAACAGTTAAAATCTTATTAAAACGTGAAATTAAATGTTTTTTTAACGAATAATCACAAGAAACAACGACACGTGTCAAGTTTTGCGCGCGAAAATACACCGCGCACGCAAGTCTTATCTTGTCGGCCGCCAGCCGACAACCGAGTTGTAGTGTACATATAGCGATGTCGGCTGGCATTCGACAAAGGAGTGGTAAGGGTTAAAGATTAAAATTCCAAATCAAAGAAGACAGTCGTAGATTTTTTTTTGTTAAACGTCGCAATTGCTCAAATTGATGGCCGTTCTATTCTATGCAACTGCTGATGACGTGGAATCGCAAACCTCACGATATTGGTATTTGGGCGCATTATATTTTAATGACTGGCCTCAATTTATTGACGGTTGCCGTTTTTGTGCCATAAACTTTACTATGATAAGTTCCCATAGTATTTCTATTGTTTTTTTTCTAGTGCTAATCTCATCTGTATCTAGATTATTTAACGCCAACGCCACGAAGGAACTGCTCGCCTCGTTTAAATGGGATGTCCTGAACCATCCCGCGCATTCCCCTGACCTAGCACCTTCAGATTACTATCTCTTTACCTTCCTGAAGCTGCACATGGGTGGAAAAAGGTTTTCAACCGACGAGGAGGTAAAGGAGGAGGTGGAGAAGTGGACGGAGGGGTTGGCGGGAAACTACTTCGAGGAAGGCATCAAAAAGTTGATACCCCGCTTCACCACCTGCGTTGAGAGGAATGGCGACTATGTCGAAAAATAGCTTACATATGTACTACGGTAACCACGTAATTTTTTTGTTTAAATAAAAAAAATTGTAACCTACAAAAATTCAGTACACTTACTTTCTGGATATGCCTCGTATCTTTCCGCGCGGTAGAAGCGAAACTTTTTAGCTCATAGGAAAAGTTAATTTTACGCATTGCTTTTTTTCCATTTGTTAACTATTTTTATAATTTTTTTTTAGGATTAGGAAATGGTTATATGGAATTTAATTTAAAAAAATCTCTCTTAATTAAATTTATTTTTTTATTTTTAATAATAAATAATAATAATTTTAATTATAATAATATAATACACTGAATATTAAATTTATATTTTTTAAATATTAAATAAATTAATATTTTATTATTAATTAAAGTCACCATTGTTCATCCTCAGGAATGCGTGATAAGACAAATGACCATTGAATAAGCGTGCGACGGATGAAATTCAGATCGGTAACAGGACTCTTGTGTGACGCAAAAATGCCTATAAAACTGATAGGAAATGTATACCAGACTATCGTTAAACCCGCAATTATATATGGCTCAGAATGCTGGACTATGTACAGCCCCTACTGTAGGCAACTTGAAACAGCAGAAATGCGAATGCTTAGGTGGTCGGCAGGAGTATCACTGAAATATACAATTAAGAGCTCACGCATTCGTGGTGGTAGCCTGGGAGTCACTGACATGAGTAGTAAGCGGGAAGAGCGACAGCTGAGATGGTACGGGCAGATAAAACGGAGACCACCAGACCATACTGTAAATCAGGCAATGACTGTGGATCTTCCTCGACAGCCGTCCAGAGGAAGACCTGCAGAGAAACGGTCTAGACGAAAGCGACACCCAGAACCGAAGAATATACAGCCTGAGAACGAGAAGAACCGACCCCAATGGCATACCTAGGCAATGAGTTGAGACAGTGCCATGAAGAAGAAGACAAATTCTACAGAAAGTTCAAGTAAACGGCACGGTGTTAAAGTGTGTATAATTTGTTAGGGCACTAAATTATGAAATATCAGTTTTTAACAGTGATACAAAAAAAAATAATTAGAAAGAACGTGAATTTCAAAAATGGAAATATCGTTTATTGAACTGTTATTGATTATTTTTATGATTTAATAAAATAACTTTTTATTTGAAGATATTAATGTCAGGAGGTAACCTAACATGCATGCCAAGTTTTGCTTTCTCCTCGAGCATATTAAGAGTAAAAAAGAGGTTATTGTCACATGACGTGTGATAGTATTTAAGATTTATTTATTTATATATTTAACACTTTATTGCAAAAATTATCATACTTCAATAGTTCTAACTCGATATCTCGATTAACTTAGCGCAAGTTGATATTTCACAATATTTTTTTAGTATTTACTTGGATGTATGGAACTTAAACTTCGACGTAGAAATATGTTGAAAAGGGTCGTATTCAAGTTTTTGAAGAGAGTTACAACAATAATTTATATGGTGAGACTCTGACGTCAGAGACGCCTGAATTCTCTGATTACGTTTCAACGGATCTCGTTAGAAACCGGAAAAAATCGGTTTCTTTGCATGATATAACGTTCTTCGTACAAGGCAGTCATTGTTCCAAGCACTTCATCGCTAGTTGCTGCATACGGTTCCAAGAAAGACGATAGCCGAAATAAATCCCAACTGTCTTTTGGGTAGATTAAAGATGGAATGTTTATGGACCCATTAACTTTGATGGTTAAGAATTTCATACCATTATTTCATAATGAAATCCGTTGGCAACTAACGTTTGATTGCGTTCGTGAGTCAGAAAAGAAACGGTTGGATGATAAATATCTAGTGTTTATAATTACCACATGGAATTCCTATGGGAATGGTTCTGCCGAAAATAACACATCCTAACACACTGTCCCAACTCATTGCCTAGGCAGGCTGTTGGGGTCGGCTCTTCTCGTTCTCAGGCTGTATGTATATCCTTCGGTTCTGGATGTCGCTTTCATCTAGGCCGTTTCTCTGCAGGATTTTGGAGAATTGATTCATCCAAGAGTTTTTTGGTCATCATCTGGACGGCTGTCGAGGAAGATCCACAGTCATTGCCTGATTTACAGTATGGTCTGGTGGTCTCCGTTTTATCTGCCCGTACCATCTCAGCTGTCGCTCTTCCCGCTTACTACTCATGTCAGTGACTCCCAGGCTACCACCACGAATGCGTGAGCTCTTAATTTTATGGTTCAGTGATACTCCTGCCGACCACCTGAGCATTCGCATTTCTGTTGTTTCAAGTTGCCTAGAGTAGGAGCTGTACACAGTCTAGCATTCTGAGCCATACATAATTGCGGGTCTAACGATAGTCTGGTTTACCTTTCCTTTCAGTTTTATAGACATTTTTGGGTCACACAAGAGGCAGTTCAGACAGTAATACGAAAATATAGATAGTTCAGACAGTAATATGAAAAGTGACAGTAACGAGACTAGCGACAGTGCCTGAATGAATGCTGCTGGTACAAGTTATGAGAATAATACAATCATTAAAATTAAATAGTTTGTAAATATAAAATGTTCTTTTCTTAAAATTGTCTCATAAATTTGAGGTATATGGTCCGGTGCGTTTTATTGCCCGAAAAATACAGAAAGTCATTTGCACTAAGAAAGGTACATTTTAGTGTTCTCATAATGTCTTACTAATAATAAACGACTTGACGTAAAGCAGTGTCTAAAATTAGTGATTTTTCACTTTGACCTGTGTTTATAAATTATCCAGTTCTAAATTTAGTATAATGTTTTCATTACTGAGTTAAATCTTTAGTTTGCAAGTTCTTGCCTCTTGTAAGCACAATGGTTTTATAAATTACAATGTATACATAATAAATATCGATTTCGCTTGTAAAAAATATATCGAACCATTTTAATGTAAAGTAGCTAGAATGTTCAAATAATATTTGTTTCAATTATAATTTTCATCAATGTAGCTTACAAAATTATTTTAAGTAATACTTTGGTATTTAAGGGGGCATTTTACTCTAGAGGCATGAATTTCGGGCGCTTTTTAAGACTTAAGAAAAAAAAACTAAAAATCATTTTTCATACGCATTTTTTTAAAAGTTTGTTTATTGATGATTTGAGAATGTACAAAATATTTTTTGAAAAAAAAAATGTTTAAATTCAAGATATCAGCTGTTATATCTTGTCATAAAAAAGGGGGTGAGCTGGTCGACATGATTGACACCCTTTCGTAAATTTGAAACAAAAATTATACACAGTTTCTAGATAAGAAATAATGTCGTTATAGTTGTTACCAAAGAGAAAAGAAAATCGTAAAATGGTGACTGTCTGATAAATTTTTTTATTTTTTTTTCAAATATTTTAATTTTTAAAAATAGTAAAAAAAATAATTTTGAATTTTCCAAGGTAGGGACGATATAAAAACATTTATCAAAGTTTCATATCAAATTTGAAGGCAATCGGTTAGATAGAACTTGAGATTTTATGTCGACCAGGTCGAAAAAGGTAATTTCGAGAAAAACGCGTTTAAAGTTTTGAGATTATTGTTCGAGTCATTCCGATGCGGCGTAATTGCTGCCTCATTTAACATATAGCTATAACTTCGTAAATATTGAGAATTTTAAAATTTCCTTTTTAGAACATATTTTTAAAGGTCTAAACTTTAAGAAAGTATAATTTTTTTTTTAATTTCTAGACTAGAATACTTTCTTAAAACAAGTAGCGAGTGCTTCATATACAATATTTACAAATCTCTCCGCTGCTCGCCGAGGTTGTCTCATGCCTCCCCCAGCCCCCAGTCCCAAACCCGAATGTTTACCGTGTATCTCGGTACCAGTTCGAACAGAATTCATTCTTGTTTGTGCGCCCCTGATAATGAGGTGTGTACTTTGAAACCGGTAGGGTTATACCATTACAAAAAAGTGGAATAAACAGTGTTTGATAAACAAATTACAACTTGCGGTAGCTCACTCAGATGTGGAGATATTTAGTTCCAGAGTTAACTTCCAGAATTTATGAGGATGGTGACCGAATAGGCTGAGGAATTAGTGTTTTATTATTTTCTCCATTTATTGTATAAGTTATGATTTCACTGATTATTTGCTGATATAACGGAACTGTGTATGAGAGGAATTCTTATATTTTGGATTTTAATCCTTGGTATTGTTTAAAAATTATGTTTTTTTTTGCTATGGATTTTAATCCTTGGTATTGTTTAATTATGGATTTTAATCCTTGGTATTGTTTAAAAATTATGTTTTTTTTTTTGTGAAAATCTTGATATATTTTTTTAAATAAAACAAATAAACGCAATTGATACGAAAAACCACGACATGCCTCAAAACATAATTCACTATGACTTAATAGAATTCACCGTTGACTATGTATACGATGTCTCAAAAAAATGTATACACATATTTATATCGGTTACTTGAATTTGCTGCAGGAATTTGTCATACCACGAATTCTTGAGTAGTTTAGGGGTGAGAACTTTATATTTTCAGCAAGATCCCCACTATCATCGTGATGGGATAACCTATCTTCATGAAAGTTTGCACAGATGGATTGGAAACAGGGGTAGCATTGGATACCTCCGCGCTTCCTAGACCTCACACCAAGTGAACTTTTTTTTTATGGAGACTCGTCAAAGATAAAGTTTATGGTACAAAACCGGCAGTGGTCAATTAGTTGTGGCCAGTTATTGAAAAAGAGTGTGCCTAAATACCAAAACAAATTATTCGTGATGTTTGCGAATCCACAATTATCAACAGTCCATGGACCAGAACGGCCATTAATCCGAGCACTTGCGATAACTAAAGAATACATCGATTTCTTTTATTTGGATTTTTAATCTTAGATATACGAGGGTCGTCCAGAAAGTAAGGTTACAACATTTGTGTAAGATCGAAAAATGCTTGTATTTAATTGAAATTCACAGGATACTTCACAAATATATTAAACTGTTTTTCAACGAGATCGAGACATTTCTGTAGTCGGGGTACCAGTTTTTGTATGCCAGTGTCATAGACCTCCGCCGCCAGCTCTTTCAGCCACTTCTTCACAGCTTCCTCGACCTCCTGATCGTTGGAAAATTGTTGAGCTGTAGTGACACACCCACGTCTCATCCCCCGTCACGATAGAGTCCAGAAAACCTTCTCCCTCCTGTGCAAAACGATCCAAAAATTTTCACGCGCGGCGGTCACGCGATTTTGACGGTGCTCCGGTATGAGCATTCTGGGCACCCATCTCGCACACGACTTCTTGTAACCAAGTTTTTCCGACACAATATCACCAAGGAGACTTCGAGAAATGTCAGGAAATTCTTCGTGAAGGTCGTCAAGCGTCACACGGCGGTCATTTCGCACTTGTTCTTCAATTTTTTGCACAAGTTCGTCAGAAATCACTGATGATCTCCCACTTCTTGCCTCGTCGGGAGTATCAGTACGGCCTTCTCTGAACAACCTAACCCACTTCGTGACATGTTGTCGACTCATCACATCACTACCATTTCACGAGCTTCCGATGGATATTCGCGGCGGTATTGTTCTGCAAAGTCGAAAAATGGATGACCGCGCGGATCACGCACGTACGGGAGGTGGCAGGAGCGCGCGACGACCTCTCTATCGGAAGAATTTACTGTGACTGAACAAAATGGCCGACAAACACGCGGGACCAAACAAACTGACCGTTAGGATCCCCCCTACACGCCAGGTGCGCAAACTTCGAAACAAATAAATTCCCTCAGCCTCAGGAGCCCTTGTTACCTTACTTTCTAGATGACCGTCGTACTTTAATAAAAACAGAATTTATAATTATTTATACAGTTCTTGGGACAGCCTATAAATTGAATGTTAAGTTCTTGATCGGTAGATTCTGTGATTTCAACACGTTAACGTTAACGAGAGTGGTGGAGTGGCGCCCGAGATAGGGAAGAAGAAGTGTGGACCGTCCTCAGACTGCATTAGAAGAGTGGCCGGGAGCAACTGGAAACGATGTGCCCAGGAAAGAGAGGAATGGAGGTGGAGAGGGGAGGCCTATGTTCATCTTTGGACGGAGACGGGCTGATGATGATGATGAACCTTTTTAATAACTGCGATATAAAATCAGTAAGACTAAAATATGGACGTAAATATTTGTTTTTGAAGGATTTGGTATTGAATCAACATTTTTCATGTAGTGTTTTTTTCTATTTCAGAATATTTGTTTTTTTTTTTAAATTTGAATTAACACTTACACGCTGATCATAATTTGGTAGAACTTTTTGTGAGATGTTTTTTTGTTGTTGTTGAAGGTCTTGTTCGATGTTAAATACAGTCAAAACCATCATTCATTGGTTTTTGTACAAGTGCGGTTTGAGCCAGTCCAACGTGTTTATATTTATTTAATAAATTAATTTCTTTAAATCGTTGTGCCACTATTTATGCCTTACTTTCTTATAAGGCAATTATGATAGAAAATTGAGATATCTAGTGCTGGCTTTGCGATGTACAATATTTTGATGTAACGGAGTGAAACGAGGACGTGGAAAAATATTTATAGAAGCTGAATAAATGTTTTAGAAATACGTGCACTAAGAGAAGTACAAGGGGTGCTAATGTGTGATTGAATATATAATGAAATTATTGGGGATGAATGTGAACTTAAAACTGATGTATTGAGTAACACGAGCTAATTTGAGCATGTGGAACGAATTAATGATTGGAAGACTAACGAAACAAATATTGTATGTAGTGCAAATGTGAGTAGAAAGCGTGTGAGAGGAATTCTAAGGAAAGTATTGTTGGATCAAGTTTGTGTAATTTTGAAAGTAGGAAAAGTAACAAGCCAGAGAAATAGTAGAAGTTGTATGAATGCAGAGTATGCTAAGGATGTGTGTCGAGACAGGAAAGTCTGGCGAAATGCCCTCTCTGCCTACTTCAACAGGGAAATAGCGTGATGGTATGTTATGTATGTATGACTTTGCGGTAGGCATATCTTCTTGACTATATCATTATTATAGCGTCTCCATATTTGTTTGGGAGCAGATGCGTAATTAGGTGTTATGGCGCACGCCGGTATAAAAAAGCGCCCCTTTCATGATACAAAACTGGTATCTTTGATAGCGATTTGTCCATTTAATAAGGTAGGTATGGACAAACGTATGTATGTTATAATGCTTAAATGTATTCAACTCAACGTTGCTCGGTTACTTGGATTTAAATAATACAAAAGAAATTATACTGAAAAAATGTAGCATGGTCCCTGTGACTTTAAGCAAATTTGCCCCAATACAACCTTGTAACGACGTTAAGTAATTTTAATTATTTTATGAACTTTAATATAAGCCTCGATTCTAATAAATAGCAAGTTATTTAGGTAAATACATTACATAAAACTAACAATAATGACAAATTAATACATCTTGTTACAAATTAGCAAAAATATGTCAGTTTGTAAAAATCAAATAATATTTGGCGACGTTCGTCAAAAGTCACTGCGTTAGTCTGCATTGGCTAGAGATGGGTGTACGATAATTGGATTTTCGATTTTTTTATACATGAAATGAAGTGTTCGTAATTAGTATTAATTTATAGTGGATCTTGGCATATTTAAAGATAGATACAAATCGTACGATACATTAGAAAGTCAGTATAATGAAAATTAGGAATTAAAACGTCAGTTTAGAGAAAATCAATTTTTCAATTTATAAAAAACGATTTGTAAAAAAAACGATTTTATCCCATCCCTTTGAGACTTGATATTTCAAACGTCACAGGGACCATGCTACATTTTCTTGAGTATAAACATGTTGAGTAATAAAGTAGGCGGAGATAACAGATCTCCAATTTTTTCTATCCAAGCACACAACTTTCGCCTCCTCCCCGTTCATACATCTCGTCATGCACAATTTTATATTATTTAGACTTCTCTCTTAACCTTTCCCTTCATGTGCTAAAAAAATCCGCGCGTTTCGGTGCTGTGTATTCAATACACATGTAAAAAAGAGCGATTTAAAATCGAAAAAATAAGAATATTCATAACCAATCGCTTAAATTAATAAAATTTGAATTCAAAAGTGTGAAGCTGAAAACATGAAAAAAACTTTGGCCGACGTTCACAAAACGGGCGAAGAGACCACCTCAAACGGATGCCCGAAAGCTACTGAAGCGAGAGAAGCGAGCGAACTGAGATTCTATTTCTTGCGTTCCCGTATACCGAAGTAGAGTGAAAGTGGGACATGAATATCGTCGCTTCCTCACCCATAGCGGTTTTTTAGAATGAATAAACCTACATCACATACTGGCACACGTTTGATTGTATTGGTGAATTTATTCCCGATTTTCACAAAATATCTCTGATGTGGCCGATAAGTGCTAATTATTATTAATATTATTATTTTATTCAATGCGTAAATGTATTACGGAGGAATACCTAAAATCTGAACCCAGTATTTATTATATTTATAGATATTAACGTTTTTAGAAGCAATGTGTACTAGTTACACATCACAGGGAAGGAAGGGTTAACCTTCTTTCAAAATCTAGCCCATAATCCAGCCACGTTTTCCTCGGTCTGCCTCTTCCACGCAAACTTTTGACTTGTATACTAACTTAATCATTCATTCTCTACACATGCCCAAACAATCTTTAAACCCTTCCTTCATCTTAATTAAAACATCAGTTTTATGCATGAATTCATTTCTGATGTATTTATTCCACCTTGTTTGATACATTGACAGTCCAAATATCTTACTAAGTGTACGTATTTCCATAGCATTAATCTTTCTTTTATTTTTCTTCTGTCAATACCAAGTTTGAGTATTTATATTTTATTATACTGTTAAAAATAGTCTTTCTTACCGTGAATTTGTGTAAAATTCTGTCAACACCAAGCTAGAGTATTTTAATTTTAATATATTATTAAAAATAGTCTTACTTATCGCGAAATTGTTTAAAATTCTGTCAATACCAAGTTTGAGTATTTATATTTTATTATATTGTTAAAAATAGTCTTACTTATTGCGAATTTGTTTAAAATTCTGTCAATACCAAGTTTGAGTATTTATATTTTATTATATTGTTAAAAATAGTCTTACTTATTGCGAATTTGTTTAAAATTCTGTCAATACCAAGTTTCAGTATTTATATTTTATTATATTGTTAAAAATAGTCTTACTTATTGCGAATTTGTTTAAAATTCTGTCAATACCAAGTTTGAGTATTTATATTTTATTATATTGTTAAAAATAGTCTTACTTATTGCGAATTTGTTTAAAATTCTGTCAATACCAAGTTTGAGTATTTATATTTTATTATATCGTTAAACATAGTCTTTCTTACCACGAATTTGTTTAAAATTCTGTCAATACCAAGTTTGAGTATTTATATTTTATTATATCGTTAAACATAGTCTTTCTTACCGCGAATTTGTTTAAAATTCTGTCAATACCAAGTTTGAGTATTTATATTTTATTATATTGTTAAACATAGTCTTTCTTACCACGAATTTGTTTAAAATTCTGTCAATACCAAGTTTGAGTATTTTAATTTTAATATATTATTAAAAATAGTCTTACGTATCGCGAAATTGTTTAAAATTCTGTCAATACCAAGTTTGAGTATTTATATTTTATTATATTGTTAAACATAGTCTTTCTTTCCGCGAATTTGTTTAAAATTCTGTCAAAACCAAGTTTGAGTATTTATATTTTATTGTTAGAAATAGTCTTTCTTAAGTTTTAGTATTTATATTTTATTATATTATTAAAAATAGTCTTTTTTACCGCGAATTTGTTTAAAATTCTGTCAATACCAAGTTTGACTATTTATATTTTGTTATATTGTTAAAAATAGTCTTATCGCGAGTTTGTTTAAAATTCAAACGAGACCATCGATAGTTGGCACGGTGTGTTAAGCATGTGGTACAAGAGAATGTGAATCGTTCCGAATTTCGGTTACTTTCTCAACTTTTATTCTGGAGTGCAAGAAACAATCATTCCGTTAGAGCGAACGGTGAAAGCAGATCTCGTGTCGTCACACCAAAACGTAGCCCACGAAATATACAGAGGAAGGTCTCCATGTCTCCATCATACACGCTGCTTTCTCTTGAGTGCGCTAGACACGTTATCAAGTTTGTTGCAATTTATTATATTATTGATTGATAATTCGCGATGCAATATTACCATATGATGACTATTGCACGAATATACATACATCATAAACAGTTTGTCTAAACAGCTCTGCCGAAGCAAAAAAGCAACTTTACTTAAGATAAGATAGAATCAAATAATATAGACCTAAAACTGAGAATACTCCTCATCAAGACCTATGTATGGAGTATCTTGATGTACGGCTGCGAGACATGGTGCCTATCCGAAAGAGATAGACGAAGACTAGAGGCTTTTGAGATGTGGTCCTATAGAAGACTATTAGGAATTTCCTGGAGAGACCGCATCACAAATGAAGAGGTTCTCCAACGAATCGAAGGAGGAAGGCACCTGCTCAGGATCCTGTCCGAAAGGCGTGCAAGATGGATCGGTCATATAATACGACAAGAGGGCCTCTTGCATGCCATAATGGAGGGTATGACCGAGGGGACAAACTCTAGGCGACGCCCGCGCCGAGAGTACCTGGAGGACCTGTTGGTGGACGTGCGCTGCTCAACATATACAGACTTAAAAAGAGCCGCACAGGACAGGGGGGAATGGAGGAGAAGAGTTCAAATTGCTGCAAACCAGTCTTAGGACTGCAACCACGGAAAACTTAAGATATGACATCTCTATGAAATTAATAATTATTTATCAGCTTGGTTCCACTAAAAACAAAAACAAATCTAAGTTCTTTACCACTATAAAATAAGAATTCCACAATTACGCAAATCTACTTGGATAAATTTGGTAATATACATACATAACATCTATTGAATTTAAATATACATATTAATATTAAATGAATTTATACAATGACTTTGTAATTCCTCTTTTTATTATTACTACTGTTTTTTGTACTCGTATCTCTTGTACTTGTTAGTTTAACCACTTGAGTGTTTGCCCGAGCGGGACTCGGGCACGAAGGTTCTTTTGTATACTGACGAGACCGAACCTTGTTTGCGCAAATCTTGTTTCGATTTGTTGGGAGTGTTTCTCCCGAGCGTCGTTTGGGCAGATTTTGGTTCAACTTGTTTTCTCCGAACGGAATATATTTTCGTATAGAATTTATTAGTTCACAGTTCGTCATTGTTACGTCGCGTGTTAAAAATCCAACTCTTTAGTGGTTAAGATAAATTTTTGTATTTTTGTCAACAATTTTAAGTACCTGTATAACTTGTCATAAATTGTGCGAGAGTTGAAAACTCGATACATTTTTAGGTTAAAGGAAAAATAGAGATATTTTGAATTAAGGTTTCGGGATGAAGATTTTACGAGAGGTCAAGACGAATGAATAGGAAACTTATAGGTTGTTTCATTGGCCCTAAACAAGTGGTTCTTAACCTTTTCAGCTGCCGCTACCCCTCCCCAAATTATCAAAATGTATTCTTCCACCCCCAATAAAAAAGTCTAGTCTTGTATAATTACCTTCATGTTAAATGAATGGTTAGTCACGCAACGACCCTTGTAGGTTAGGCAGTGAGAACATGTCTCCAAACTGTTCTATCCAAGCACATAATTTTCGCTTCCTCACATTTCGTCATACACAATATTCTATAGTTCATTCTTCTCACTTTACTTTCTTTCAAAATACGGTATGTTTGGTCCAGCAACGTTTTCCTCAGTCTACCTCTTCCGTGCACATCTTGCAGTTGTATACTCTGACTTGTATACCCGCTTAGTTATTCTTTCTATCCATGTATCTAAACCATCTTAAAGCTTCTTTCTTCTTCTTACTAAAACATTTATTTTATTCATGCATTCATTTCTGATGTCTGCCGAGAAAAAACTACAAAGTTAAGGTTTGAAGATAGTGTGGCGGTCGTCGCACACTCTGAATACTATGGGCGTCCATAGACACGGCCAATGACCGATGAAGTGACCTTTGCATTCCTCGACAAATCTAAATAAACAAGTTCAGAGTTCACACGCCGGCAATTTAACCCATGGAGCGGACCGCATTCCATACTAGAGCGAGAACGCACCACGCTTGTCTCGCCAGTTCCGTATTTGAATGATACCTACATACAACATTAATCGTTTTTGCATTCGCAGGAACGAGACGTAGGCATATCGCGAGCGCATTCCCGCGCACATTCTAAAATGATATAAATACCTACGTTACTAATAAAATTCCTCTCTTTCCGCATTGCGATCTTTATTTATCAACAAATCATCATCATCTCTTCCCTTAAGGACTAGCTCCTAAAATAGCATACCCAGAAGGGGGCGTGAAGCTTCTCACATCCCCCAGGGGGGGGGCGTGTAGCTTCTCACCCCCCCCCCCCCCGGGGGGGGGCGTGCCTCTCGGTTAAGTACCACGGCCCTAAACGGTGGAGTTGAAACTTAATCATATTTAAATCCTTAAATTTTGCCCTGTGAAAGTTTTATTTGACATAGGTTTTTGCTGATTGTGAGCCGCGATACACTACGATCGTCTAGGTCTAAAAACATAAACCGCCTCTACAAGTAAATCCAGCAAACAGGACTAGTTATCGTTAGCGAGCTTTGCAGGTGGCTGGGCCTTGCGCTTGGAATAGTCTTAAACTAGTGTCGGAAGACTGAACGTAATAATAATAGGATAATTTATAAACCGTCGTTTAGTGACCAAACTCTATAATGGCGCACTCTGGATTCGAACCCACTATTATTGATTAAAAATATTAAAAAAAAAAAACAAATATATACATAAGTTGAGTGGAAAGATATGAAAGTAGTGGCTGCGGCTATTATCTTAGGTACTTTCCATCATGTGCACAGGTTCTGAAAAAACATATTTGGTAAGAAAACCGCAGAAGATTTACTAAAGGAAGGCAAACAAGATGACATGGAACTTTTAAGATATTCTAAAACGGACGACGTGTTTGTGGGATGGCTTCGGTTACTAAACGGCTCCATAAAAGTTATAAGATTGATTTTGTATTGGTCTATAATTAAATGCAACATGTAGTAAACAGTTTGCGTTAGGGCATCGACTGTCAGTATTTTCGCACTGGTTAATTTCATGCAATATTTCACATTTTTAATGTTTAGAATATATTTTATAATTTCGTACAATTACATCTAATCTTAATCGCATTTTTGTATTGTGTCTAGCTGGCTTAACTATGTATGCTGTATTCGACATTTGATTATTCGTTTGCAAGTGACCTCGTTAAAACGGTCCATAAACTATTTAATTCGGTCATTTTAATTACAATAAAGATTTATTTTCAAAAATCTCATTTAAAAAAAAATATTTACCTATTTATTGTACTTCCGAATCGTACAGATCGAAATCTGCTACAATGATATTCAACAATAATATTTTAATACATCCTTGATTTATGTTAGTGAAACGTGGACATTGATTGATAAAGGATAAAAAGAGTCGTAGAAATACGTACACTTAGATTAATATATGGAGTGACAATGTATGACAGAATACGGAATAAAATTATTAGAGATGAATGTGAAATTAATAAAATTATTAGAGATGAATGTGAACTTAATAAAATTATTAGAGATGAATGTGAAATTAATAAACTTATTAGAGATGAATGTGAACTTAATAAAATTATTAGAGATGAATGTGAACTTAATAAAATTATTAGAGATGAATGTGAACTTAATAAAATTATTAGAGATGAATGTGAACTTAATAAAATTATTAGAGATGAATGTGAACTTAATAAAATTATTAGAGATGAATGTGAACTTAATAAAATTATTAGAGATGAATGTGAACTTAATAAAATTATTAGAAATGAATGTGAACTTAATACAATTATTAGAGATGAATGTGAACTTAATAAAATTATTAGAGATGAATGTGAACTTAATACAATTATTAGAGATGAATGTGAACTTAATAAAATTATTAGAGATGAATGTGAACTTAGTAAAATTATTAGAGATGAATGTGAACTTAATACAATTATTAGAGATGAATGTGAACTTAATAAAATTATTAGAGATGAATGTGAACTTAATAAAATTATTAGAGATGAATGTGAACTTAATAAAATTATTAGAGATGAATGTGAACTTAATAAAATTATTAGAGATGAATGTGAACTTAATAAAATTATTAGAGATGAATGTGAACTTAATACAATTATTAGAGATGAATGTGAACTTAATAAAATTATTAGAGATGAATGTGAACTTAATAAAATTATTAGAGATGAATGTGAACTTAAGACTTATGTGAAAAATGAAGAAGAGGAACACAATGAGATGGTTTGGAATAGTGGAAGGAATCAGTGAAGAAAAACTAACAAAACACATATAGAGCGCAAATATGAGTAGGAGGCGTATTAAAACAGAGCAAGAAAAGTATGGTTTGATCAAGTGAATGATTCACTCAGTGATTGATGCACCTCACTTACTCGCAAGCATTTCATTTCGTATTCCCACTAGATCCACAAGACAGCTCAATCCCTTGTATACAGAAAATTGCTATACTATAATAATTATAAAATCAACTCCTCTATAATTCGTATGCAAAGACTTGGAAATTAGTTTTGAAACAATTTAGATATTTTTAATATAAGTATATACGAGTATAGTATTCGCCAGAATATCACAACAATACTTAGAAATAACTACTAACTTTGTGCTATCCTTTATTAATGTAAATAACTTAGTGTGGTATAAACGAAACATTAAAGACAATATTTGGCCTCTGGAGTTGAGTAACCCTGCATCAACATGTGGAAGGTTTCGATTCTGCAAAGCAACTTGCATCTCGTTCTACAAGTGAGCCCATGTGTTTTCTATATCTCAAAATCTATCCATAAAATCCTCAAAAAATCCAATTTTTGTTCTATGTAAGCGTTATTCCACTAAAACTTTACCTTTATAAAATAAGTCTTCGACAATAACGTAAGTCTGCTTCGTGAAGTTTGGTAATATTTTGTGGTATACATACATATATTGAACTTAAATATACATGTAATTATTAAATAATTTTAAAACAATGACTGTAATTTATTACTACTACTGCTTTTTGTATCTTCATGTTAGTTTAAGATAAAGTTTTGTATTTTTTGTCAATAATTTTAAGTACGTGTATAACCTGTCACAATATCATTTGTATATAAAGACACTGTTGTGTCGTTAAATAAAATAAAATAAAATAAATATTTTGAGATAAATTTCGGAGCTGTATTAGAAGGTGAAAGAGGCGAAGGATATAGGTTGAGATATGAAATTATGGCGCTCTGACCTCTCTTTCTACACATGCAGAGGAACGGCGTGATGGTTGGGTCTTTTTTACGTCTATAAGTCTACTCGATGACAGAAGTATACCTTTATGCGTATAATCATAGTATAAATAGTCCAAAACCCATACGACGGCTGTCGCCAAAGAAATAATACGAGAATTGAATTTTGAATACAAGAGAGTGAGAGAGGAATACTTGGATTCTCTCCGAAAGTAATTCGAAATTTGAATCTCGGTAGGTCCGTGATACTGAACGAATTTTAAATACCTAGCTAACAATTTTTGAACCGGTGTAAAAGGGGACGATGTATAAATGATATATATGTATAAACAAATTCTACGTTTATGAATATATATTTTCATAAATGTATAATTTGTTTTACTTCCGTGAATATTTCACGGGTTGCAACTAGTATCTTAATATTCACAAATCATGATGGGTTTGCTTGAATTGAAAAAGTATTATCTCAGTGCCGATTCAAGTTTGGCATTGAGGGAATTTAATTTATTCTCGATATAAACATCTCGGAAATCCGGTTTTATAAATCATCCCACGAACATTATAAAAAAAAAACAATTTATGGTTTCTCTGTCTTTGTTAGGAGTATAGAACACTTGATTAAAACGCAACACGGATAGATACGTTATAACATTGTTTCTCAACATTTTTAGCCTTGCGTTCCAAACATAAATTAAATAATGACTTTGCACATGGCGACACATATGTTGTTCTTGCACAAAGACGATAAGCCTTAACCATTAGAATCCCGTATTTTGGCAAAAAAAAACAGTAGTTTATATTTTATTTTTTATCTCAGTTAATATTTAGTTTTAAATCCTAATTTTTGTGGAGACCTCCCTGTAGAGTATAAAATAATAAGTATTTTTCATATTTCATAAAATAATTATTTATATATATTTTTTTATTCAATATAAAAACTTGTATGAAAACTTTGAGGCCGATGATCGGCCCCTTGGGATTTTTCGTATTTAATTATTTATTATTTTTTATCAAAACAGGCTTAGTCCAATTACTTTGAAAAATACGAGACATTAAAAAAGAAGAAAAATTACATAGCTTAACATGCTTTCTAACGCGCTCAATCTATGCGTTCTGGAATAAGAAAGGGGAACAAAAGAAAATTAGGATGAAAGGGTATTCTGAATCATGTCGTATATTTTTCGATTCTCACTTCAACGTGATTATCAAAGTTTGTTATTTATTTAGTTTCTCAATACAGACTTAGCTCATTGAAAAACACAAAAAATGTTAATATATAAAAAAATATATATAATTACATACACACACATGCATACACACACATACCACACACATACACACACATAAACACACACACACACACATACACACACACATACATAGACACACGCATATATATTCAAAGTCAATTAAATGCGTTGATGGGTGCTTTCTAATGCCCCCAATCTAAGGATTCAATTTTCTTTTGCTTTTGGTAATGTGATATGAAATATGTCAATATCCGAAGCAGTCCCGTTCAGAACAGTTAAGACCCTTCCAACAAGCATAGCGGCTGGAAGACCCTTTCTTGCATTTTTTTTTCAAAACAGGCTAAGCCCAATTACTTTGAAAAATACAAGACATATTAAAAAAGACAAAAATAAAAAAATATATAAAATAAAAAATAATGTATATGCATACAAACGAGTATATACACGCAAACATATGATACACATACTCGTATATTCACAGTCACTTAAGTACGTTGATGAGCGCTTTCTAACGCGCTCAATCTAAGAAGAAAATTTACTTTTGCTTTTGGTAATGTGATGTGAAATATGTCAATATCCGAAGCAGTCCCGTTCAGAAGAGTTAAGGCCCTTCCAACGGGCATAGCGGCTGGAAGACCCGTTTTTGCGTATGTTATTGAGAACAGTTCTTGCCGGCGCAGTCTAGTGCGGCGCGTATACACCAGTTGGGGCCGATAATCGGCCCCGTGGGATTAAAAGGGTCGGTCATTAAAGATATCTACTGTCTTGTCACTGACAAGGAGGCTAAACAGTTGTTAATCCCGTAGAATCAGTATCTAGCTTAGTTACTTTTTATACATATCCCATATAACATTACTTACGTTACCTGCTACACATTATCACTACGAGTAACTACAGGCTGTCGCAAAAATATATCCACACTTTAATAAATGATAACTTGCTGTTTTTTTTTCAGTTTCAGATTTAACCGTTGAGAAATAATGATTGAAACCAGACTAAATTTTGAACAAAGAAAATTTCTTTTGAAGTGCTACTGGAAGTAGGAAAACGCGATATGTAGTAGAATTTTTCTTTTGTGGTTTTCTCAAAAATAAAGTTTATGCTAAAAAAAAAACCGAAACCATTGATGAATTAAGAGTAGCCTTTGAAAGGGAATGCGCCCAAATACCAAATGAAATGATTCTGGATATTTGTGATTCCGTTGTTTTTGCGTTGCCAGCAATGTCTAGACCACAATGGTCATAAGTTTGAAAACAGGCGCAAAGTATAAAAAATACATTTATGTATTATTATTATTTAACCAGGCGAGTTTATTGCCATGTGGCAATCTCTTCCAACCAACCAAAAATATGTTTTAATGAGCACTAAGTGAAAACCAGATGGAAATCCCTTTTTTGTTTTTTTTTAATCTGGGTTCCAGTGGGGATCGGACCCGCAACCTCCGGATCGACAGACAAGCGTCTTACCAGCAGGCCACGGAGGTCGTCATTATGTAGTTTATTGTGAACGTTTAAAGGGAACTGTATGCTAATAAATACAGAATTTATAATCATTAAAATTAGTATACATTTTTTGCGACACCTTGCATATAATATTATTTATAGTTAAGGCATTAACCCTGTGGAGATTTAAAGACATTGTAATTTGTTTTATCAAACACTGTTTATTCCACTTTATGTAACGTACATTCCATTGTATGTAAAGGTAGGGTTATACCGTTACATAAAGTGGAATAAACAGTGTTCGATAAAACAAATTACAAATAATATGATATACAGAGCAAACCATTGGAATAAACAAAGTATAACAATAACTTAGACGGTAATTAAAAAAAATATTTTTTTTTCGTTTCTTGCAGAAAATGTCTTGTTTTCTTGTAGCACACGTATTTTTATTTTCGAGAGGGGTCGAGTATCTCCTTGGAGGGTCACGACCCACAGGTTGAGAAACGATGTGCTATAGAATTCCACTAAGAACTCGTGATAATACATCTGAATATAATTGATGAATTAAATAAATAAAAAAAAACAACGTTCAAAAAGTGTAGAAAAGATTTTGCTACACAAATTCTGTAGAACCAGAAAAAAAAGATACAGATCATCGTTGGAATTTAACGTGAAATAATTGAATAGAATATACGAGTGCGATTAGGATACAATATATAACTAGCCAACGTGACCGAATAGGGTTGTCAGTCATCTTGTGGATAAAAGACGCGTATGTGTGTATTGGTTTCTATACTTGAGAAAATGTAGGATGTTTCCTGTGACATTTGAAATGTCATGTCTCAAAGGGATGGGGTAAAATCGTTTTTTTTACAAGTCGAATAGTTTTTTTATAAATCGAAAAATGTTTTTTCTCTAAACTGACGTTTTAATTCCTAATTTTCACTATACTGACTTTCTAGTGTATTGTATGATTTATATCTGTCTTTAAATAGGCTAAGATCCACTATGAATTAATACTAATTACTAACATTTAATTTTAGGTATAAAAAAATCGAAAATCCAATTATCGTATACCCCATCCCTATCCAATGTAGACTGACGTAGTGACTTTTGACGAACGTCGCCAAATATTATTTGATTTTAACAAACTGACATATTTTTGCTAATTTGTAACAAGATGTATTAATTTGTCATTATTGTTAGTTTTATGTAATGTATTTACCTAAATAACTCGCTATTTTTATAATCGAGGCTTATATTAAAGTTGATAAAATAATTAAAATTATTGAACGTCGTTACAAGGTTGTATTGGGGGAAATTTGTCAACTGTCACAGGGACCATGCTACATTTTCTCAAATATAGTGTAAGCTGTTGCAAGTAACAAGCACACGGTCTTGATAAATTAAATCCAAAGTTCCGATGGCAAGGAAATCTGACTTCTAATATGATCGGCAGGTTTAGTATGTTGCAAACCTTTCGTTTGCCAGAGTTTTATGTAGTAATATATGATGAGTAGCTTATCTTCTACCTAGTGTCATGTCAGGTCCCCCCAACGTTGACTATCACCTGAGAGTAGACATCTTTGTCCCCGGTAGCTCGAAAAAGATCTCCAACGCTCCGTATACAAGTCCAATCATGGATATCGTGGAGCCAGGAGATTTATATCCAGCCAACGCCTCTTCGGTCCTCTATTTTGCCTTGAATGATCAAGTGCAGTAATTTGTACTTTTCTCCTCTAAGTACATGACGCAAATAGGACACCTTTCGGATTTTCATATTAGTCAGCGACTCTCTATCAACTTTGGCTCTGAAGAACCCTCGTGTTGCTGACCGTTAGGATCCCCCCTACAGATCCCCCCCAGGGTATCCGTAGCATTCTCCGGTGTATCCACATTTCGAATGCTTCCAGTCGGTTCATACTAACAACTTTGAGGGTCCATGATTCCACTCCATATAATAACACTGACCAAACGTAGCATTTAACTAACCGTCGTCGAAGTTTCGAGTTTAAATTATCATCGCAGAATACGCTTCTCATTTTATTAAAAGCCGCACGAGATGTTTCAATTCTGCACATGACTTCGGTTTCTTGGTTGAGGTCTTCCACTGAGGTATTTAATTTTTTTCACTCCCTCTATATCAGCACCGTTCAATGTAAGACGTGGTCCTGCGTGATCCTGCCGGCCAAACGTCATGAACTTAGTTTTACTCACGTTCATGTTCAGCCCCAGCCTCACACCGGCTCTGTTAATTCTATCTATAAGCGTTTGAAGGTCGTCAACACTGTCTACCAGAACCACCGTATCATCTGCGTACCTGATGTTATTGACGCATACACCATTCACTTTGACCCCCAGATTCACTGTTGATCCCCAGAGTCACTAATAACACTGACCAAACGTAGCATTTGACTAACCGTTGTCGAAGTTTCAAGTTTAGATTATCATCGCAGAATACGCTTCTCATTTTATTAAAAGCCGCACGAGACGATTCAATTCTGCACTTGACTTTGGTTTCTGGGTCGAGGTCTTCCATTAGGAAACTTCTTAGCTCTGGGATACTTCCACTAGGATTTTTCTATTTAAGCTACTTATACGCTACAGAAAAAACAATTTCAGATGTAAAACGGTTTAAGAGTAAGACTAGCCGGGAAGTGAATCCACCAGGAATCAAATCTGCAGTGTCCGCTTGCTTTGCCGTCATATCACAACCGCTGATTTGCACTTAATTGAAAGGTTGATTAACATTTGAGAGACTTCTTTATCTTTCAACTATGTGACTCATTTTGAAAGATCTTCTTTTAACAATTTAAGTTCGACTTCCTAAAGAACTGTTTAAGGACATTTCATATGTTGTGTGCTATCCGGTCATTAAGAGGAATTAAGGATGTAGTAGCAAAATAAAAGTATATGGTGTCAGGCAGGGCACTTAGCAAGAATGAAGGACTATAAGTGGATAGTCGAGGTTCTCCAATGGTATCTGCGAGACATGTAACATCTGAGAGGAAGGCCTTAGATACATTACAGAGACGATGTGCAGAAGTTTGGCGGTCGAATGTGCTATAGAGACTTGCTCAGAATAGAAAGGAGTAGCGAGTACTGTGGGAGACCTTCGCTCATAGAGCAGACAACGGCCGAGGGTTATGGTAATATATATGGCCTTAACTTTGAACGGCGTATATTTACGAAAGAGGTTAAATATGTATATGTGTAAAGATAGAAAAGTCTGGCGCTCTGTGCTCTCTGCCTACCCCGATAGAGATATGATGTGGTGGTATGTACGTAAGGAACTTTTGAAGAGAATCGATCTTTCGCACAATGAAACATTATATACGAGTACGAAATCTTATAGACAGCGTAAAGTTACTAAAGCGTAGTAATTTATGCAAGTTGATTAATTCATACCATACTCTCCGTTTCACATAAACACGAGGGTCATCCAGAAACTAAGGTTACAAGGGCTCCTGAGGCCGGGGGAATTTTTTGTTCCAAAGTTGGTGCACCTGGCGTGTAGGGGGGGATCCTAACGGTCAGTTTGTTTGGTCCCGCGTGTTTGTCGGCTATTTTGTTCAGTCACAGTAAATTCTTCCGATGAAGAGGTCGTCGTGCGCTCCCGCTAACTCTTGGTCGTGCGAGACCCGAGCGGTCGTCAGTTTTTTAGCTTTGCAGAACAATACCGCCGCGAATATCCATCGGAAGCTCGTGGAAGTTTATTATAGTGATGTGATGAGTCGACAACATGTCAAGAAGTGGGTTAGGTTGTTCAGAGAAGGCCGTACTGATATTCACGACGAAGCAAGGCAGTGATTTCTGACGAATTTGTGCAAAAAATTGAAGAACAAGTGCGAAATGACCGCTGTGTGACGCTTGACGACCACCACGAAGAATTTCCTGACATTTCTTGAAGTCTCCTTGGTAATATTGTGTCGGAAAAACTTGGTTACAAGAAGTCGTGTGAGATGGGTGCCCAGAATGCTCACACCGGAGCACCGTCAAAATCGCGTGACCGCCACGCGTGAATTTTTTAATCGTTTTGCACAGGAGAGAGAAGCTTTTCTGGACTTTATCGTGACGGGGAATGAGACGTGGGTGTGTCACTACACCCCGACAATTTTTCAACAATCAGGAGGTCGAGGAAGCTGTGAAGAAGTGGCTGAAAGAGCTGGCGGCGGAGGTCTATGACACTGGCATACAAAAGCTGGTGCCCCGACTACAGAAATGTCTCGATCCCGGCGGCGATTACGTTGAAAAATAGTTTAATATATTTATGAAGTATCCTGTGAATTTCAATTAAATACAACCATTTTTCGATCCTACATAAATGTTGTAAACTTACTTTCTGGATGACACTCGTATATAAGATTTGGAATTGGTCAAATACTAGTTCAATTTATTGAATAAATATTTTTTTTTCTATAAGATAAATCAGTGCGCATTAAGTCGATACTCGTAGGACAATGAACTTATTCATTATGAAATTGTTCCCACAATATTAGCTATTATGTTACATGTAAAGTTTTCATACGTAACATTAATAAACATGTCTGAGGCATTGTTAGAATATATTATTTCAAACTCTAATTAGCCACTAAACTTCATAGGAGAAAATGAAATTGCAGCTTCATAGTGAAATTGTAGCTTCATATTAATATATAGGGTGTCTCACGTTGAAATCTCGTTTGAAAACCAAACGGTGCTCAAAACGTTGTTTAATTAATTGATCCGTAGCAAACTAGAAAGCGATGCTTGCATTTGGAGCCCGGTGGGGGCGCAGAACTCACTCATGGTGGGAAGGTATAAAAAAAATCTACGATATCTCTATATGAGTGAGTTTGGTGTCTATCCATGGCTTTATACTACTCAGTTTCTGCTGGGCATGCTTGGGTATAACTCCTTGAGCGTAATAAGAGATCTGCGTCTCCTGGTATACGTTGTCAGACTCGTTCGAGGAGTTGTGAGCTGTCCAGCATAACTACAAAGATTAGCGTTCCCTAGTCTCCTGGACTGAGCGAAATCATATCATGTTCAACATTAATACATGTGTAATTTATTTTTTAACAAACACTGTTTATTCCACTTTTTTGTGACGGTATAACCCTACCGGTTTCAAGGCTTTCACCTCATCTTCAGGGGAGCGCAAACAAGACTTGTTTGTTGGGTTATACCGTCGGGTTATACCGTCGGGTTATACCGGTAGGGTTATACCGTCACAAAAAAGTGGAATAAACAGTGTTTGTTAAAAATAAATTACAATGTCTTTAAACCTCCACAACGTTAATGTTTTAACTATAAACAACATATTAATACATGTGTCTGTGTATCTTATAGTCGATCGTCTTCACCGATCCACCATCAGTATACTATACAGGGAGTGGCATTAAACTGAGTTTATTAATTCAAGGATTTGAGCGTAACCTTTGATGTCGGACTCACATTCGTTAACCATGTCTCGCGTTTGATATCGGACTGTTACAAACTACTCGGTTTTATAATGAGAATATCAAGAAAATTTAACAGTACCGATATCCTTCGAAACTTACATTATAATCTAATGAGAACCAAATTAGAATATGCGTACACCGTTTAGGCATCTCATCAGCTCAAATATAAAAACAATATAGAACAAATACAAAAAAAAATCCTGAGATATCTATGGTACAGAATAAAGGTCGATTATCCAAAATATGCTCACCATGCCGAACTTCTCACGGTGTGTAACTATAGAAGCCTCGAAACAAGAAGGCAAGAATCCATTGCGATATTCCTACTTAAGGTTTTTCAATGTTGCTTTAACTGTTCCGCGATTCTAGAAGCACTAAGTTTAAATGTACCTTATAAATATAGCCGTGCAAGGAATCACCCTCTGTTCTACATCCCAACTTACAGAACGAATATCATGGCTAAGCACTCAAGTCACGCGTGGTATAGAGATATTGAAACCAACTGAATGGCACTGTGGATACATACGTACGAGTAAATGCTCGGCACCGTCTAGCAGTATGAGATGAATTCTAGCTGATATTCTTCCTAACGAATAAGCTAACGCTAGAAACAGGCCCTATTTGTGTAACAGGAAAAATCCGTGCAAAATGGATTAATAAAAATCATCAATAATATACATGATCGTTCGCGGAGCAGAAATCCTGAGCATTCAAAATCATCAATAATATACACGATCGTTCACGAAGCAGAAATCCTGAGCATTCAAAATCATCAATAATATACACGATCGTTCACGAAGCAGAAATCCTGAGCATTCAAAATCATCAATAATATACATGATCGTTCACGAAGCAGAAATCCTGAGCATTCAAAATCATCAATAATATACATGATCGTTCACGAAGCAGAAATCCTGAGCATTCAAAATCATCAATAATATACACGATCGTTCACGAAGCAGAAATCCTGAGCATTCAAAATCATCAATAATATACATGATCGTTCACGAAGCAGAAATCCTGAGCATTCAAAATCATCAATAATATACACGATCGTTCACGAAGCAGAAATCCTGAGCATTCAAAATCATCAATAATATACACGATCGTTCACGAAGCAGAAATCCTGAGCATTCAAAATCATCAATAATATACATGATCGTTCACGAAGCAGAAATCCTGAGCATTCAAAATCATCAATAATATACATGATCGTTCACGAAGCAGAAATCCTGAGCATTCAAAATCATCAATAATATACGAGTACATGATCGTTCACGGAACAGAAATCCTGAGCATTCAAAATTACTATTTTAATATGTAATAAATCGCGATTACTTTTTTGGTTTATTATACTCCGAAAGAGAAATGGTGTGAATGGTAGGTATGAATTAATGCTGTAAATATTTCCTAAAAACAATATCCCCGTTACGATTTAGATCTAAATGCTTTTCCTTTAAACGCG